>DWQX01001029.1:0-32304 GCA_018245475.1 Pharmacophagus antenor
TTATTAGGTTTTAAGATGCGGCAAATTTACCGCATAATATTATGTGAAACTGTTATCGTTGCATCAGGGCACAGCTGTGAAACGGGTTTGAACCACATTCCTGAGGGAACGCCAGCGCCGCGCGCCAACACTCGATCAGTGGGGCTAATTAATGACAAAAAATAAACTCGCGTTTGCAATGTAGTGACATTTGTTCATGTTTCAAATGTCAATTGTTGTTAATAAGCGATTACGTTGCGCGTCACCTGTGCAATTTTATTAAAATCCATTTTGAAGTGATAAAGTTATTTGTCATTAACTATCAGGTACGTTTATCGTATTATTTTTTTTTTAAATTTTAAACATTTTTTTTTTATATTTGGACTGTAGTTTATTGCACGGGGAGAATTTAACTTACTATTGCCCGTAAAATACCACTTTAAATTATTTGCATAAACTATGGCATGTATTTAACCCTTTAACTGTTTAATTAGTAGGCAATTATGATTAAAAATCAAACGTTGCGTATTGGTTTTTTAGAAAATATATAATTATTTAATAATAATATTTTTATTTGTTGTTAACAAACAAAAATTACTTCATTAATAAAATAAATATTACATAAAGATAAAATTAAAATTAAGGTATTATAGGAACGAAAACAGAAGCAATAACAGACCAACTGTTTTTGTGACAAAACTAAAAATTAAGGACAATGATAGTTTTTAAAGCAAGGTGCAGCAGATAATGCTACCTTGCATATTGGGCACCAATATCTGGATTCTCTCCTAATATTACTATTCGAACAGTATGAACATCTGCGTGTAGGATTTGATTTTAATTTTGTACTTGGTAGTAAGTCAGGAAAATGCTTTCCAAATAATCGTAAAAGTTTATTTGAAGCTGGACGACTAAGTTGAGACGTAATTGATGATCCGTCTGAATATAGTTCAATAGTTATTTCGATGTATTCCAGTAAGAAGTCAATAGTATTTAATTTTCCATAACTTTTTTAATTGTCAAATAATAACCAGGAGATGAAGAAAAAAAATTTTAAAGTATTTTTTAGTCGTTTCCTTGCCATAGAATATGCAACTATTATTGATTTTGTATATCAGCTTAATACAAGCTGTTGTGAATTAAAATAAATAAGGTTGCCAGACTAAGCAATATTCTAAAATGTACATTTTTTAAAAGATCCTTATTTGCCCTTTTTCAGGGAAAAAAATACAGTTGATCATTTAATAATTATACGAATGCCATTTTTTTTTATCTTCACGTCGAGTATACATCGAGTCGATATTATGCGCAAAACTTTCATTTCTCTCTGACGAGTATAATCGTCATAAACAATTAAAGGGTCAAAAATAATACTAGAGAAATCTAAAGATCTGATTGCAAATAAGTTTGGGCTTTCATTGGTGACAGTAGATGAGTATGTTTCGTAAATATTATTTATTCTTAAACAAAGTTATAAAAGATTTTCTTTTATGAATAACTTCTTAGTTTTACATTCTTTATAAATAAAAGGAGTCAAGAATATATTCGATTTGTAGCAATAACAAAACGAAATTTGCCAAAAGTTTTGTCTCATTTATTAGTCGTAAGGAAAATTTGAATGAGTCATTTGGCACGGGGCGACATTGTGTAAGCGGAACACTACGCAATTCGCAAGTATAATTAGATAGTAAAGTGTCCTCAGCTGTCCACAACACTACGCAATCGGATAATTAAAACTTTGTATTCTACAAACACTTTCTCTTTGGTATTATTGAGAATATAGTTAGTCATTGTCATGTAAATTACCTGGATTATATGTAATAGGTATTTTCAAAATCTTGGTTGGAATCAGGCATCCGGCCCACCTGATGTTGTGCTTTAAGCAATTTTGTGACCTAAACAGCTCACTTTATGTCTCCGTCTATAGGTCTCTAAGCCTTCTCGTACAAGAATTCTGAAGGCCGTAATTCATTACTCTGTTAAAGAGTACTCCATCGTATGTATTTCATAGGGTATTTTTGCATATGTTGAACCATTAATACTGATTTTAGATTATGTTCATGTTTTTCATACAGACGATTGCATTGAAAATTAGTATCCAAGGTATGGAAAACGGCTAAGAAGTAGCATTTTTTGGAATCTTTTAATTGATTGACAGTGTCCTTATTTGCACACATTTATAAATGATCGTATAGTACTATTCAGAACCGACATAATGTTATAAATTTATAATCTTAGTGCCATCGCCCTATTTTTTTTCTTCCTATCTTAAGTCATAAATTGAGAAGGGGTAAACGATATATCAAGTTTTTTCTATATTTTGTATTAAAATTTGAGTTAGTGAAAACCTCTACGCAAATTTTACTCACTAAAGATCAGAATGGAATTTAATAAAATGCTAAGTTTTTTAATGAGAGTTAAGATAATCTTAATATATATATTAAAAACTTCTTCTTAGAAAAAGGACGATTCACGTTCTTTATAGTCGATTCGTTGCGATTCGAGTAAGTTTTTTAAAACCGTTATAAAAATTCGTCTTAAGTAAATGTGATACTTCAATGCTGAGATTCACAGCACGGTGGAAAGTGTACAGTTTAATGTCCTAATTAAGGAATTCTCGGCGTCCATCCGTCACAGTTCGTTAACTGATTAGATTGTTCATAGAGCGGAGCCGTCGCACCGCACGCCTCTTTTATTTGCCTTATCATACGAACATGCTTATGTTATATTAGAAATACAGATTAGAGACCATCCGGAATAAGTGCGATATAATTGTATAAATTTGATATACTCACAAATCGACACAAAATTATCCATATTATCTATCTGCGTGGCTCCAAGGCTATATGTAAATTTAATATTTTACGCAGAATATAAATTTATGTCATATCTTTTATTCTAAATATGAAGAGTCCATTTAATTTATATACATATTGTATGCTTTCTTTCTTATCAATGTTATCTATGTATAAATGAAGAGGTGATAGATAATTTAATGAGAAATAATTGTAAAAACAAATCATGTGTTTTTTTATTAAATTAGAATATTACTAACGGTCGTTAAAAATAAATAACAAAATATAACAATAAAGAAGGTTATTTATATGGATAACTCTGGGCTCCAATTCTTTTCCCGTCATTTCGTTTAACATGTAACTGCGCGCTTCGGTGTCTAGTTTATTGTTTGTCTTTAGAACCTAGTTTACCTGACAGTGCTGGATTGTAGCCAATATTATCCGGAAAAAGTGTAGGTAGATTTAGTTTATGTACATTTTTCCACATTCCGTTCTAAATATACCAGTGACGACGCGATCGTGTGACGGTGACGTGCGTCGCTGACGCTGCGCCCACGTCAGCTCCCACTGAATCACGCGCTAACAACGCCCGCGCCCGCCCTCCCGTCCGTTGACAGTTCTATCTAGATTTTATCTAGATCACTTTCGTGCTATATTTCGACGATGTACTAATCTTGTATGCGAGTAGAAATTATATTGCCACTGAATATAATTAAGAAGAAGTAATAATTATTCTACTCGTGTAAGTGATAACTTTGTACTAAGAAATTATTATGGAAAAGGATTTATAATCGTTGGACTTATAAAGTTTACATGATGAATTAAGAAAAATAATACTAAGTTTAAAAAAGAAGAGATTATTTAACTGTAATGGTTTAATAACATTTACCTTGTTTTATGTCCCATTTTAACTTTGAATCGATTATTACAATATAGTTTCTGTTTTTCGTCCTCCGAGGCGCAGCTTTACCCATTTGCCTTGTAACAGGGAGGTCCTGGATTTGATTCCCCGGGTCACAATAGTATTGGAGTCTGGATGGTGGTAGGGTTTTTCGAACCCTCCTGGCTAGCTCAATGGAAATCTGCGGCCATAACAGCGTTGATGTGTTCCGGCAATGATAAACGTGACAGCCAAAAGTATTCTGGGCGAACACGATTCACCATCTACGGCCTCGTTGTCATTTACTATAAGGTGAAATCTAGATCAAGTGTTCGACCATAACCGATAAAAAGTTAGATGTTTGATATGCAAAAAGCATGATGTGTAGTTTGGCATCATTCTTGTTAAAAACCTTAATATGTAGTCTTGTATTTATAGTGTAAAATATAATCTTTATAAATAAAGGACCTTTATTTTTGACACTTATTGTGAAAATAATTTCTTAGTAAAAATACAGATTACAAGGCGTACTTTTTGCCAAAAGTTATCCTGTAATATGTGTCCTTGAGACGTATTTTATTATAGCAATCTATACTTTGTATCAAAATGCAAATGGAATTATCTGTCTGATAACTCTTTTCGCTTTCAGACGTAGGGTCACATAGATATCATTATGGATAGTAATAGGTACATTGCTCTTATTTCTAGTACATATTTCTACGTTTACTAATAACTATTGAACGAAACAACAATAAAAGACATTAGGAAATCTGCAAACGTGTCTATGATAGATATAACAAATTTTAGATTTAATATCTATTTCTACAAGACAAACCCCTCACATTTCTCTTGATAAAAGGACCGTCAGACCAATAACGCGTTATTGGTCTGGCACATATTTATTTTCATTTTTTATAAAGTTATTTCCACTATTTATTCTAGTATCTGGATGACGACCTTTTGGCTAAACAAAACAAGTATAGTTTCGGTGTTAGTTCCTTTTTTTAAATCTATTCTTCATTTAAAAAGTATTTTGTAGAATTTTTTACCGATGAACCTGCATTTTTTTCAGTTTATTTTTAATGTTCAATTATAACCTTGTTAAAATGAATATTATTGTCAGCGACATTATCAGTGTTGGTTCTTTTTAAGGGCAAGTTCTGTCGCGATGACATTTACATAATTTAAATTTGATTATCTGTGCTTCTCTTTTCCAGTAACTTTGAATTTATCACAAATATTTAATTCTCTTTTTAAATTAATCGCATTGAATTTATTTATTTAAAAACTTTATTTGAACAATAAAATGTGTACAAATAGGCGGACTTAATGCCATGGGGCATTCTCTCCCTCGTACGTTTGTATAATACAGTGGTATACAAGTCTTTCGTTCTCTGCTATATTAAGACGTATTCTATTTCACTATTACAGATATAGGAAGAAACTCGTTATATGAGAATAATTTATAACATTACTTTTTATCAATACTTTGTCTTTTATATAAGAAACAAAAAGACATAATGACTAATTGTTTTTAACCGTACGGATCGTTGCAAAAACTAGCAATATCTTCCCCTGACATCATAAAATGAATTATTTTAGAATTTTATTAAAACTACAAGCTTTTAACAAACTGTACTAATACTAATAGTTAACCGGGAGTATTTTTGAAAGTTTAAATTTAAATAATTTGATAGAAAAAAGGCGAGTAAAGAAAAATTAAAACGACCACTGACGACGAGATGAACAGGGCTTAAAATGAACAGATTTATTTTGATGTAAGCTAGAAGTGAGACAGCCGGTAAAGTGCAAAACTCGAACTGCAGTAGAAACCGGCCCTGTGACTCATTCATTGTCGAAGGCTTGCGTCTGACCGGCTTGCTTCAACTCGAGCCTCCCTGTATTCTCATGTTCAGACTATTAACATTTATTTTTATTATTGCATTACATTTTTTGATCAGTGATACGAACGATAAAATGAAATTACAAAAAACTTGTATTGGTTTTCGTAGAATGTTGTGTAATTGTACATAAAAGAGGATTCTTCATTTTTTTTTCTTCTTAATTTATCATCTTGTTAAATAATTGTTATGAACATAAATTTAGTGAAGTATATTTTCTCTCTTTTTAACTACACATGATAGATTTTTAGAACTATAAACTAAAAAAAGAATCTTTTTAAATTTCCGGATAGTTATTTAAAAATTCGTTCTATGTCGTTACATTAAAGAGTGTTTTCACTTGAACATAAGCAAACCTAACAAGTCGCAACATGAAACACTGAGGCGATCGCCCTCCGACGGGACCTCGCGCGATAACCTCACCACAATTACAAAATGTTTAACTTCGAGCATTTTCCCTCCAATCTTTGCAAAAGGTAAAGTTAAAGTAGTCATGTGTTACAATGTTACCTTTAATTTTATTATGGCTGTCATTTACTGCTGTGAATTTTTTTAGTTCTTTTTATCAAAAACACGATGTTTTTCTATCGGTTATGGGCTAAAACTTGGCTTCGATTTCATCTGATGTTAAGTGACAACGAAACCGTAGATGGTAAGCGTGTTCATCCAGAATAAATCTGGCTCTTACATGTGTAAATACCGGAACACAGTGGTGTTGTTATGGCGGTAGATTGACATAGAGGATGGTAGCTAGCCAGGTGTTTTTGAAATTACATTTTAAATTGCTACCATCCTGACTTATGTAATGAAACTGTTATAGATTCCATTGAATAGAAGCTATAAATGTTGCATTACTTGATTATTTGTAGTTACAGCTAATTTAAATGATCATTAGTAATTTAGTTACAAATATTTTAGGAATTGGGAATTTAGCGGAGTCGTTAGGAATTGTTACATATTGTCAGCAATAACACAATCGATAACATGGTTCATACCTGGCTGACAGGATCAAACATGTATAGTCTTGAACCCAACAAACCTTGGAAGTATTTAAGAAAGGTAATTTTTATAGCTAAAGATTTGGAAGAATGCGTTTAATATTATAAAGTAATTTTAATGTTATTATGAAAAGGCAAAAATATATTCTTCTATATTAGGAGAGTTTTTTATTTAAACTCCCTAATTTAAACAAATATGTCGCCAATAATTTCATCAGTCACTGTGAGTCTCTTCTATATATTAGTAAATTGCGATCTTCTTGGTTTGTCGATTTACTCAGCATTAGTAGCGTCGTTATCGGTGACATTGCCGCAAAGTTCAGCGATCGAGCCGCAGGCGGCGGCGCGCAATCGCCGCGTGACGTCACGTGCATGATAGCCGCTTTATCGGCAACGATTTCACACTTAGTCTTGTTTCCGAGGAAGCACTTGTATTTGCTTCTTAGTATCAAACCAAGAGATTCGCTCGAAGCGACAACAGATGACCCGGACCCGGCGACCTCTACCCGCGTCGAAGGTAATCATCAAAAAGCCGCCGTGCACGCGGTCGTTTGCACTTATCATATTCACATTAACGCCGCTGCTTGCAACTAATTATTAATTATACAAGGTCATCAAATACGCAGGGCAACTGATCGTTAGAATTTTTTATTCACGTTACGGTTAATGTCATCAGAGTCTAATTCCCTTCGATGGTTTGTGGCTATGCTAATATGCAGGTCCAATTACCTTCGTCGAACGTTCGCTGATCATCGTTGTAATGACCGACGGAATTATGTATGACGGAAGGTACGATTGCGTCAGAAGAAGCGACCTTCTTAATGGTTGCAGCGGTGATGAAGATAGATAAAGAGAGAAACGGAAACGCTCGCTAGCTTGTCATTGTGGCGACAATGCGGTGCTATTTGTGTTAAACGAGCGATTTATTTCAGTCGGTCGCGACGTGAATGTCCGCGACGGAATTTCGGCCGCAGGGAATCCGATTCCGTTAGCTTGGTCCGGCCGAGGGGCGACCGTGGCAGCGATAGGCCTGATACTTGTTGCCGGGCGGACGGCCGCTGCGTCTAGCCACATGCCGCCACCGTGCCCCAACAATGCCACTATTTGTACAAAAGGAAAATTCGAGATGCGGGTGACTCATCACTCCATCCGGCCGCAATTCGCTTAGCAACGCGCACATCGAAACGCTATTGCGATAAATGTCTTTTTGCTTTTACTCGAAAAATAGAATGCACGTTCCTTTTCGCCTTCTTACCTTAGTTGTGTCATGATCCTAGTCATCCGAAGCACATGGCCGGCATCCCGGCCGATGCTTACACACATCGCATTGTACACGGCAATATCCAATCTCAAAGTACACAAACGCAAGCGAGTGGGAATCCGCGGCAGCAAGCATCGCAACGCGCCCATGCGCACGTCAATCGAGGTGTCGCGCGCTCGCGGAACTGACTGCGCCGGCGCTCCATTTGGGTCACTGTCATACGGTGGAGGGGCGGACACGTTCGCTTCTGAAATAATATATAGCGTCTCGCGAATATGTTTCATCGGCGGGCGTTTTCCCCTCCCGCCTAGCGCACAATTACACATGCGGCTGTGGCTCGAGCCCATGACTAAATTTTGGCGTTCAGCGTTCACCGTCTCCGAACATTCTTTGCTTACTGATTTATAGCGTACATAATGGCGCGAATCTGACTTATGCTAAAAGGCGCGGCAAAATTAGCACTAAAGTTAACATTTAATGGTACTAACATATTGCATTTCATAGTATAAAAATAACAGCAGTGTACAGATATAACTTACTGTAACAGTCTATAGACTGAAAAAATTCTAGGTATTTAATTAAATTACGATATAATTAGAGATCGAGAAAGTAATTACAAGCAATGTTTATGTCGACGTCTATTACTTTCGTTTTACTTTTGTGACTTTAGTGTCTTCTCGTTTATAAAATTGAAGATTTTATTTTCATACAAGAGTAAATTAAGAAAATAAAGGGAATAATCAATCTTTTTATACACAAAAAAATTAATTATAGTAACGAAGACAAGCCAGATGCTTTTAGTGGTAATTATGTTGCAAGATTTGTAAGAGAATGGATGAAAGCTTGAATTTTTTAATTATTGAGGAAAAATTCTAGAGAATTCTAGAGGAATATCAAAATTGCATAATGCGTAATAGGTGCAGCGTTAACTTTCCGGCGGGAAAATCTAATTATAACAAAAATGTTTTTTCTGAATTTAGAGTAATAGCCAATTATAATTCTTTTTGTGTCAATAATTTTTTTATGATCGTAAAAAAAGGGGCTTATAAGGGTATATCGTAAATTTTTTTAATGTTTTGTAGTTCTGAAACGGCTGGTTCGACTTTGATCTAGTTTTATTTGAAAGGTAGATAGAGAAAGTTGCCGATGAAAATCAGCTTATTTAAGATTTATTTCATAGAAACCTTTGTTTCAATTGGGAATAATAATTTTAATATATCCTTAGTTGCCTGTGTTTAATAAGACATATCATTGACGAATATCATCATATCAAAACTATTGAACGTTTCAGAAATTAATTTTGACCATTGGACGCAGAATAATGTGTAAATAGTTTCAAGCATTTTAATTTTTTAACGACCATAATCCCTTTGCCATCTTGAGTGTAAATTTGATGTAATATGTATAAACGTATGTCAAAATTCATCCACATTAATTTACCGGTAAATTTGTGATGGAAAAATATTTCAATAACTTTTTTTTATCGACACTGGGTTAACGTCTGACCTCAATTTGACGAGATGGTAGGTGACAATTATACGAACAAGTTTGACTAAACGGTGGTACCTAGTTACGCGAGGTTAAAAATATCTACCATCATCCTAAAACGTTACTTATGTGGTCGCGATATCTATCGATCTTCGTATTACAAAGTAAGCGGTAAACCACTGCGCTACGGAGGCAGTAAACTTGTATGCTATAACAATTTGCTTATGGTAGCAATAGCGACGATGACGATGTTCTTTATTAAATTTTAATTAAATCTTAATTAAAAGCATTTGAAAATTCTAAACAAATAGTTGCCTTGACATAGTTATTTCATGTAATCATATGAATACTGGCGTGATCACGTGGCCTTTCTTGTTTTGTTCCATAATTTATTATCTAGGATAAATGACTAATTTGCAAATTATTTTAACTATTTGCACCACTTTTGATTATTTTTTTATCTATACTTGATAAAAAAATAATGCAGGATGTAGTGTGATTTGAGCCAGAAATGTTGGAGCATGCTCGTACTGAATATACTAGTTCTCATATTTATAATTACAGAAATACAGCGATGCTGTTATGGCGGCAGTTAAACTATATTTTCTGCCTTGTTTTCTCGGGCTATTAAGAATGAGAATAAGGTAAATCCTGCCTTTTGCAGAAGGCGACTAAAAAGATATAAAGTTGTATGCTTCTGGGGTTGGGGACACTCATAGCCTACTTAGTCATCCCGGGGCCCTTGTTACGGATTGAGTTTGATCGAAGGGGTTTTAGTGGGCACAATCCCATTTAAACTTTACTCCTTCCCCAAAAGTAGAGAACCATTAGAAGATTCTCCCCTCCACCTCCCGACAACGAAAAAAAGTCAACTGAATGACAATATATTGGTGGTAGTGACCACGTCCTCAAGGCAAAATACCGCATTCTATACACAAACTCTGTCACTTATGTAACTCCAGAAGCAAACTAAGGAAGTCCGTGTTACAAGGTAGGACGATGCTTGGACACGTCAATGTTAGAAACATTTTACGTTTTAATTTTTCATGTAACATAAACTGTGTTAATTAAATAATTTTAGTTATTACACTAGGCTTACTTGATGTAGTGTAGTGTCATTTTGACTCAACAACGTTGATTAAAAATTTCACTACACTTACGTATGTCCGAATTTTGAGTTTTTATATTTTCGTCGTTTACAGCAACATTGCTTATATTTCTTTTTCTAAAAAAGGATGTATGGATTTATGTAAGAAATTACTATGGCCTCCAAAAGAAATCTATGAAAAGTGTTCGTAAATTTAGTGTTATATATCTTGACCTCAATGAATAACAAAAAATGTTAGAATAATATTAGCAACATATCATTTCTAAAATCTTTATTGTCGTAGGTAATTTCTATTTAAATATTGGTTATAGAGTGAAACTAAACGTACCTAAACTCAAAAATGAAAGTTATGAATCTTTTAGGAAAATAAGTTGTTACCAATAGTACTTTCTTTGTTATTTCTTTAAAAATAATCAATGAATAAATGAATGAATGAATACTTTATTGTACATAAAAACAATTACATGTAAGGGCTATGAGATAAAACTGTACAAAGACGGACTTATCACTATAATAAAAGTTTAATAAATATTTTTTATCGATTATGGGCTAATACTTGACCTCAATTTCGTGTTAAGTGACATTAGATATTAAATTAAATTAAATATCTGGGACATTTTCCACACATACGCTAAGATAGGTAGCTAAATAGAATAAAGATATAAATATGTAATAATTAGATTAGGAGAAAACTATAATAAACTAAATGAATTGGGTCTTCTTATTTAAGCGCGATGTACGAAAGAAGAAAGTGGGATGAGGTATGAAAAGAAAAGAAGAAATGAGAATAAGAAAAATTAGTATGAGTATGGAAGAAGAAGAAGAAAAGCGAGAATAACAAGAAATTAATGACAAGGATATGTATAGGCCCTGTCAAAATGAAACAAGGGTGAACGAGAAAAATAAATTAGGAAAAAAAGGAGGTAGCTCAACAGCACCTGTAGTATGGGTTATGAGAGACCGACATACATACATAGATATTATTAAATACTTATATATTTATTAACAACCAGACATGGAGCAAAGGAAAATATTCATCACATGAATGTTTGTCCTTAGCGGGAATCGAACCCACGATCCCTGGTGTAAGAGGGAGTGATTTTTCCATTACACCAATGGGCCTGTCCGACATAGAAGACATAGATAGTGAAGCGTGTTCGCCCAGAACACTTTTTGCTCTCACGTGTATGACTGTCGAAACACAGCAATGCTGCTATGACAGCAGCTTAAGATTAAGGGTAGCTAGTCCGTTAAATTTAAAAAACCATACCACTATCTATATTCCACCACTCCTGTTACTCGGAAATCGAACCCAGGATCTGCACGTTAAAAGGCAAGCGGTAAATAATGGAAGCGGTCCTTTACTTATTTTATTTATTGTAATGGTGAAAAAATAAGTATTATTTTATTACACAGACACACACAATTTTCCCCATTTTTTTAAAAAAAGTAGTGTAAACCTTTATGCCTAGTAGACACATTTAAAAAAATTTATATACTACTATGCAAATATTTTTGGAGATACATTATAGCATTATTTTAAGTGTACATACCTATGTATGTATCACATCTTTCATTGTTTTCGATCAAGTGACTATAATATTTTGTCCACTTGTAGCCTTGATTAGTGGTTACTTTAAAAAAAGAAGTGAGAACAAGTAAGAGGCATTAAGTGATTAATTTAACGATATTTCAACACGAGTAAAGTCGGCATCAGCCATTTTTAGATTTAATTGTATATTAAAGTTAGTTAAAACATCTATCACGGATTTGTTTGTAACTTTTTCAACACTGCATTGAACTATTAATGAAAATATGATAATTATTACATCATGGTACCCTATTTATATGACACATGTTATTAAATGATATAATTAAATTGAATAATGAATCAAACCAGACGATAACTTAATTCCTACAATTCTTAAGGAATTAAGGTGTTAGCATTCTATTATAATAATTTCTAACAATAAAAAACTTTATTTGAAGAAAGTTATTGTTTTAAACTAATGAACTTCCTAAAATATTTTATTTATAAATATTTTAAAATATGTACCAGACCATACTAGGTGCATTTTTCAGAGATTAAAATCGATCCAAATAAAAATAGGCGTTTGTCTATAATAGTACACAATAGCATATTTCATTGTTCAAGACATTAACAGTTACTAGAAAGGTTGATCAATCTTGTGAATTGTGCAATATTGTAAACTATTCTATGAGAATGTCAAAAATTATAAAAAAAACACTTATATATTATTAAAAATGAAAAGATACATGTGCCTTAAGGTTGTACGTAATAATATTCATTAAGATTTTCAATTGAGTTGAGAATATCTATGCATACTTATTCTCGAAATCATCGTTAGGTAATGTGGATAAATTGAATGAGAAAATTGTGAGAGGAATTAAAAATGTTGAATTGAGAATGTAATGGAATGCAGCGCGACCGGTAGCAATGGAACGGTAAGCGATATGAGGCGTCGAGAGGCCGCCGCACTGGACGGATAATTCCTCATCATCTCGTACAGTAGCGAAGTAATTCGTTGACGGGTTGTGATTAACTGCTTAATGAGATATATTTTAACGTAGGTCAATTTATATGCAGGTATGTTTCATGCCGGAAAAATAAATAAAATAAAATCGTAAAAAGATTTGCAAGAAAAAAATTAATATAAGAAATTACAAAAGAAAATTATATAAAATTCCATTATTGTATGTATGTTGTAAAAATAATAATGAACAGCTTGTACAAATATATGCTCTAGTTCTAGACATTTTTATGTAGTCATATGTAGCGGTTTTTGTAAAAAACAGAAATATGAGTTTAATTAAAAAAACGCGAATTTTGGAAGACCGTCAAGAAGATCTAAAAGACCGCAAAGTAACTAACCTTGGCCACGTGTTTAAGCGTAGTATGATCACCATCCACTCATCTTGATGGGAATAGTCGCCTGCCAAAGGAGTCATAGATAAAATCCTAGCTGGGCAACATTAAAGAGTGAACCGGAACTACGAGTGCTACCCAACTGCTTCGCCTCGTAAGAGACACAATTAAATATGGGGAACTGACTGCCAACCTCCGCTAGTCAGAGAGGCTTCTAAAAGAATGAGATGTGCGTAATGTCACTATTTAAATGGTGATGATGGTTATTCTTATACTAAACAATCGTGAAGCAAGTTAAGCCAATCATTATGTTTTATCTACCTATAAATATCTATATATATAATGTTAGGTAACCAAATTTTTTTTTTAAATAGATAAAATATTGATTTGTTATATAAAACTAAACTATGTACCGATTAATAAATGATATCGCGTACGTACTTCGGTACTTGTCGAATAACATTTAAACTCATAAATAATTTAGTACTCGTTACATTAACAGTTATCACATCAACGACTTATTTGTTGTTCTACCCGTGACTATCACGTAATACAATGCCAAAAGATCATCCTTTCATCATGCTTTAAGAGATGATACAGTATTTATTACACGGTAGCAACAAATCCGAATAAACAAGAAAATTTTTCAACATCTGACGAAAAGTACAGTAACCGGAGTTTCTCTGATAGCCCAAGAATTGTATCAGAGTGATTTAATGCAAGGTAGTAATTGTCAATGTAGAACTGAAAATCAATAAGTTCAAATGGAATGAGCCTGATATAGCTGCCGCGTAATCGATGACAGTGGTCAACTTGTGCTATAACATACAGAAATAAAAATTCAATATATTGTCTAATAATCAAGTGAAAGAACAAAAAATAAAAAGAAAATTTTTACCCAAACATGTGTGTAACATGTAAGGACCAAAGTTCTAAAAAATATTTTAAAGCTATAAATATTTTATACATGCTTAAAAACTACTGCAGATATAGATTTTTTTATCAAATTATTTATATCAACCTTCACTATGCAGAAAATGTCGCAGGAAATTAGCGAGCATTACTTAAGGTCTCGTTGGCTTTGAAAAGGTAACAAAAAATTGTTTCATTAAGATTTATGTTTTGTTCACATTATTTGGAAAAGAACTTACATTAAATTTTTATTACAGATTGGGAAGCGATAAGAAAAACCTTAAATGTAAGGCATTTAATGATTAAATGTTTTACCTATTACACGAGGCGTCGCGGGTTTGATTCCCGCTAAGGTCTAACGTTTATTTCATGAATATTTATATTTGTTTTTTGTCTGGTTATATTTAAGTAAATGTTTAAAATGATCTAAGTATGTATCAGTCTCTGGTATTCCATATTACAGGTTCTGTTTGAGTATATATATATTTCTTTGGAATCAGAGTACTATGTATGAAAAAAGTTCCAGATATTTATTTATAATTTATTTAATAAGTCAAAATTTATAATCTATGCATGTATATGCATATGTCTTAAAACTTCTATAGAAAGCTTAAAGCAACTGTATCAGTGTGATGACCTCGAAAGGCCGTTATTTCACAAGTGAACGAATAATACGAACGCATGCTTCGTTTTGATTGAGCATCTTCGAAGAACTTTCTCGACCAGATTTGCGGCCACGAGCTATTGAGACGACGTGGCGCCAGCGTGACGAATATAAATTGAAAATTCTATGTTTAGAATTGATTACATTCGACTTTAAAATTAATTGGAATAAAAATACAATATTTGCAAGTGGTACAACTTAACCAAAATAGCCCTCATTATAGCTGACCTCCGGTAAAATATAGCACATTCAAAGAAAGTGTTAAGTATAAATAAGAACGAATTACGAATTGTTTTAAAGTTATAATTTAATCAAACTTATTAAAAATGCCACAGATATTTAACAGTGATTGTATTCTTTGTAAACACGTCATATGTGTATTGATACTTAATTCTCTGCTGAAATACATCCAATCTGACATTATGTGTTGCCAAGTTCTGTGATCAGAAAGTATATTTCAGTTATCATTTTACAAACTACAGTTCACTTCAAACGAAACTATAATTTCGTTAGTAATACATGTTTTATTAGTACCCAGTTAAACAGGACATTATTCTTATAATAGAGAGATATATGTTTAAATTTTATCGCATATTATATTTGAATTCTATTTTACAAACCAGTATAAAAAAAATGTCTTTAATACCTTGTTTGCTATTTGGGTTACGTACTACCCACACTAAAGTTTTGATGAAAATTTAACAATATGTTTTCAAAAGAACTTAATGAATTTTTTATTTTTTTCCATTTTAATTATAAAATTTTATATCCATTTCGAAACGTATTCCTTGTATTAATAACTTATAAATTATTTACAAAAAATGATAGAGTAGAAGTAAAACAGAAATAGATAGTTCAAAAAAAGTTACGCTTGACACTTCTCTAAGAGGTGGAATTCGGAACGAAGACATTCTATGAGGTATAAAAGTGGTGGACGTAGCTTTTAAGGTTAAGCAAGTTAAAGTAGCAGTGAGTCGTCGATATTTACCGAGTCATCAATGGCAGCTGGGGCGGAAAGTCGATGGAAGAAGTGGAGATCGAACACAGTACGAACGTGTATAGGGTGGGCTCCCACCACATAGATCGATCCTATGGTAAGGACAGCTGGGAAAGCCTAGAAGAGGAAATGAAAAGTCCACATATGGCGGAAAACATAGAGTAAGAACTATGTCTAGTAATGCAGTGTTACAGTCTGATAATGACGTTGATAAGAGCTCCGTTGAATACTGCATGTATAAATTGTTTTCGTTAATTTATATATTATTTATTAATTTCGTAACTGTTCGTTAAAAGGGTTTGGGTTGTTAAGTACGTAAACGAAAGTCGTAACAATATTAAAGACTATTAATTTAATTAAATTAGTCTTAAAGTCTAATAGATATTCCCCAATATATAGATTGTTATAGAAAGCGCTTATACGCCTCCCACATATCTTCCTAAATCATAAATTTATATGTTAACTCAAAGTAACAGTAATTATTTTTTTGTATTGATACCGCACCCCCTTTGATAATAACTCAAACCATTCTTATATGATTGTCGATGGAGTAAGACCTTTAAAACATGGTCAGCATTTTTGTTGTCTTTAAGTATATTTATTCTGATCTTATCCAATCATAAACAATACTCTATTTATAAGATAGTGCTATTGACAAGCAATAAAAATTAATAGGCATGCATGATAGATACGCTTTAACAGATGTATATTCTTTGAAATTGATAAAGAACTCCGAAACTCGTCATAATTAAGTTAATAAAAAACAATTAATGAATCAATTTCATATTGACAGTAAAAATATAAGAAGAATATTTCTTTATCCTTCAATTTAATTATTTTTTATCGATTTACGCATAAAGAGTTGTGTAAATATGTAAATCAATTTAAAAAAAGTAATGAAGGAAATATTATTATTAGTATTTGTATCTGCATCATTTACATAAGTAAGCAGTCATGAAATCTGTGGTTAATTTTTTATATGTAATTAGAAAATTTGCAAAGCTAATGGTGTAACATCAGATAATTTTTGGAATATTCATTAATGAGCAAGTTTAATAAGATATATGTTGTACAGTTGAAGTTACGTGCTTTTTATAAAATTATGTAAGAATACAGGTTTTAAAAAAAAATTATGTTTAGAAGTGTTTTGCCTACATATTAGATTCTCAATAATTTAATGTATTCACTATGTAATCTTCCTTAAAATTATAGTATGTTATTCCAAATAATACAGATGTATTAAGAACCGAATGTTTTTCCAGACTAAAAATACTGGTAACATGCATAACGAAATAAAAGTATACAAAAAATTTAAGTAAATTCTGTGCAGGTCGGATCGTGTTGAGCTTTAAATTTTTATTTATTTTATTAAATCTATCACGTACGAAACGTCATAGATGCGTCGATTCGTTCGTTCGTCATAGTTTCGTGTACACGAATATAAAATTAATATTTATGTACTATACTTTTACATTTATAAATAATTCAAATCGATAAAAATATGTGAATATCAGCTTTCCTGTGCTTCATTATAAACAAAAGACATTTTTAATCTATACGATTTCTAAATTTGAATAATTAAAATTGACATGCACGTCGATAAAATTAATGAAATTTATATATATCTCATAAAAAATGGTTCTCTTAAATTTATTTTTTTGCCAGAGAAGATATGAATAGTACTTATGAAGTAATTTTTATGAAATGAATTCAATTTGTAGTGTATTATTATTATAAAGCTAACAAAAAGAAATGTTATAATTTTTTAAACCTGACTGACAATCTTGCCCAACTACAGGAAGAAATTCATCCTATGGTTGTCATATGATTTATAAGTGTCGTTGGGGCCAAAACACTTTGTTTTTATATCACTTTTTATACATGTTGTGTTGTTATATAAAAATAAATATAAACTGTTTCTATTTTTAACTTCATTTGATCTAATCATGTTTGAAGTGTTTTAATCAACTGTTCAACGTAGTATTTTATAGTTAATCTATATATCATGTATGAAAGTAAAAAATAAAATTTAATGAATACTTACTGGAAGCAAATTCGGTCGTATGCCAACTTATGATTGTGCAAAATAACACCGATAATGGTCAGAAACAGTGTCTCATTCAAATGTTCTATCGTACAGACCAAAAAGTTCCCAGGAAAGAAATAGAATGAACACGATTTTAAATATAGCAATACTCGATAGTTGACGCGCCGACAACACTGTTTGACAACATATTAGATGTGGCTGAGTTGGTGATTGATAAAAGAAAACGGCTAAATCATGGCTGTTTGGGCGTGGTGGGGCGGGACAGGGCGTAGCGCCCTTAGCGCCGCCCCCTTGAGTCACCACCTCGGGTGCGCCGCCGCAACAAAGACTGGTGTAGGTATACGTCCAAGTAAGAGCAACACTGGCAGAAGTATAATTATTGGATATCAATTAATTTATATCAAATAATACTCCTGTTTAGAAATGTTATACATCGTTATGGGTACATAGAGAGAGATCTATATATATATATATATATATAGATATTGTGAACTCTTCATAATCACATCCATATTTCACAATTTTTTACTCCCAGCAAGCTCTTCAAAAATTTTTAAGTTGTGGTGTATAGAATAATGTAAAAATTGAATGTTGTGCTATCAGTTCTTTACTGTACTATATTAACCTTTTATTAGCTGACTACTAATTATAAAATTCCTCTCCGAAAGTCATGTTTTTTGATATACATACACTATGCTTGTTTTATTTTAATTTAATATTACATTCAATAACAGTATCGAAACGATACTAATTAAATTAAAAATTCATTATCTACAGAAAAGCATTACATATACAATCAATATTACAGGTACCTATAGCTAATAATTACATATATTTAACAAAACGAAAAGAAAATTTACATTTATGTCATAACTCTGTTGCATATTATCATGTTTTATTTAGGTCTATAAGTAATTATAAGCTGTATCCGCGTCGGCACGGGCCAGGTCGGGTCATGCAGGTGACTCATTTGATGCGGAGGAGAGGGAATGTTGTGATGACGTCAATTTCGACCTGCTGTCCTCATATTGGATCCGTGCTATGTTTGCCAACGAGACAGCCCCCAGCTAATTCCAAGAATTGTCCGTTCATGATCCGACGCCACGTTTTTCAAAATATCAATGCTTGGCGCAACGAAATATTACGATGCCATGGGCATTTTCATTGCATTAAATTTTGAGGTTATTTGTGGTTGATTCAATTTTAGTAAATTTTTTGAAATTTGTAGTTTAGTGCGTGTAAATTTAATTTTAAGATTTAGCAAACTTTGATGTAATATTATAGCAGATTACGTTCGTAAATTTGGATCGTAATGAATTCTCAAAATTTTAATCGATATGGGTAACAAGAAGAGAATTCCAAATCTTTGAAGATTTTACACTCAATAAAAATTAAATTGAGTTGTTTCCAAATTAATATCGAACAAAATGTTGCGCCGACGTTGCATGCAAGGCGGGCTTCGACCGGGTGCGGGTGAACGACCGCCAAACCGCGCTAATCCGCCATCTTGGATTCGTCACGGAGAGCGAGCGTTGTCTTTCGCTTCAGAGTTGGCAACACCATCAAATCAAATGGCATGATTTTTTATTGATACCTCTTATATGTTAAGGTTTGGATCAAATTAGTGATTTAAATATTCGATCAAAAACAGAAAATTTGTGTGGGGACAAAGATTTTATTAAAACTCCTTATTTCTGCAAATCCTTATACAAGATATTCTACAGAGTTAAGTTTAACCTATAAATATTTAAAGTAAAGAAAATACGATCTCTATTAATGTAATGCATTTCTCTCATCACAGTACAAAGAGAAACAATATTAAGGTAATCTTCGTTAAAAATAAATACCCAATGACATTACTTTTTGTTCCTTATTTTAGTAACTCACCGTGGAAAAAATTATATTATTGTTAGATGTTAATTTCATGTAAAGTTTTCCTCAACGTTCAGTATTGCATGTAGGTGACATTCCTCTGGATAGGAGAAACTTGTCGCGCGGCATTCAGAGCTCGCCCTTAACCGACGCTGAGGTCGGGTACCGTTGTTGCTAGCGCCCGCGGAGTCGAGGGTTGTCCATTCCTAATCTTGTCTGAGATAATGTTACTTTAACTACGTTTTAATACAAGAACGTCGTAAAACACTAGCTTATAATATTTTTTTTAATGTAGTGAGAACCTGGTGTCCTATGTATGGTTTCTTGTAAATGGTTTCCTTTCTTACTTAAGAACCTCATTAATGGTGGTGGTAAAGTATTTAACGTCAAACCAATATCTAAAAATTTTGTTATTTTGTACTAATGTTAAATTTTTAACAATGTCAACAAATTGTATTTATTTTTATACGAAGTATTAGTCATATTACATAGAGTTCATGATAAACCGTTAAGTTTGTAACCCTGGAACCATCATTTGTACTCATACAACAGCGATTTATTTAAATAGACTTGTACAACCTATCCTAGAACAACCTAAACTTAACAAAGTGACAAATATTTTGTATCTGATAATATCGAGATTATTATTTCGTCGAGAGTAGTCCAGGTCATGAGTACATATCTACTACTATATGGTCTATACACAGATCAACTTCTCTGATATTTAAAGTATAATAAATACTTTATGTTTATTATTTCAATAATTTATTATATACACAAGATTATTTGAAAAAATAAATAAAAAAGCATAATTCTCTAATACTGCAATTTCTTTATAAATTTCCTTTATTTAAATTAGACTATACAAATTCAGATAAAGGGCAGATCGTTCATCAAGGGTGCTAAAAGATAATACAAAGCCAGACAAAGAAAATGGATTGTGACATAAAAAATGGAAGGAAAAATCTTGCGTAAAAAATTTTATTGTTATTAAGGAAATAATTTATTGCTTGCCAAATAAAAATTCATATTGTTTGTAACAGTTTACTAAATTATTGCATTACAGTAAATATCTGTGAACCGCAGCCCATATATTTTTACTGTTCTGGACGTGTGTTTGCGTACAGCAGCCCAAACATCCTTACGGTTTAGGACGCGTGTCTGCAGACACCAACAAAACATTGATAGCTGCTTTCAGTATTCTACACTTGCAGCCGTATATTCTATCCTCTCCATTTATCACTTCCTTTTTGTACCTTAATTTCCTTGTTCCGAAATGCGGGATTCGTGCATGAGGAAAACAACATTTATACAAAACTTTTAAATGAGCACATTTCTCTTATTACAATTCAGATTTCCATATAATATTCCTTATATTTGTTTATTATTATTTAGACTATTATATATGAAAATTACCCTACTGCAATATAATGTATAGAAAAAGCGGGAAGAAAGTTAAATTTTGTGACAGCAGTTGATGTGATAATGAGTTTTATGTTAAGACTAGTGCCAAATTATCAATAAAAAGTCTAAAAGATTGTGATTTGTCATGAGCAAACAATATCTGATAAAATACGAAATATCAAATTTTTGCAAAGGAATTTTCTTGTGTGTACTACAGTAACACGAAACACTACTTAACTTCCAGGCGGAATTGCGGGTTGTTTCCTCCGCAAAAGGCTAATAATAATATTTTATTATACATCGCCACAATGTACGTAATAACAAAGTTTAATTTATTGAGCATTTTTCTTTTATTAAATAATCATAATAGATATAACCATAAGTATTTTTATATAAGTGACAATAACATTCATATTTAATATGAAGTAAACCGATGCAGACATAACAGGGAATAATAGCAACTATTTTAGTATAAAAGAATAGGAACAACACATAAAAATAATATATTTAGCTTAATAATATTATACTTTGGTTAGTACATGGCGACGGGTTTTAATGACATTAACATAAATGACGTATGTGATAGGATAATCCTCGAAACCAAAAGAAAGTCCTAGGATATATATTAAAAGCATACAATATAAAATAATCTGTTACTTAAATCTAGATCATAGCGAATTTCCTTCTGTTCTAGCTAACGCTTAAATTGAAGTAAATGGTTTGAAAACTATAGTTATATCAGTATAGTTTAGAAGAAAATTGTCAAAAATCAGATTGTAGATTTTTCTTATAAGGCTTACCCCTCCCCCTCATCACGTCATATATATAATAAACTATCTTACCTAAAAAATCAGAACGATAAAAAATATAAAATTTATGAACAGATAAAAAAGCAATATTTTATTTTCTAACTTCTCGTATCAGGAGTGAAATTTTTAAAAAAAAATTATGGTACGTACTTTTCAATATACATAGCCATCAAAAGATCTACCTTTACTATTTTCATCAACTTTAGGTTTTAACCTTTCTTAAATAATTATAGTACAACATTGTAGGTATGCTGTTTTCACCAAAAATAAAAAGATAGACCACTAAATACGGATCATCCAGTAAAAAGTTAGTTCTTATGGTTACGCGTTAAAAGAATTTATTTATTAAATGTTGTACTATAATGGCTTGGATTGTTGAGGCCACGCTTAGAAGAATATTTAAAAAAATTACGTACAGTTTCATTTTTACATTTTCTGATCAATTATGTCAATAGTTATACCACGCTTGGTTAAAAGAGAGATATTGTTCAGAAAAGCTACAGCATTTATAGAAGAAAGTTGTAGTCAACATTCTCTCAGCTGTAAATATCAGTGGTTCCACAGTCCACACCCGAGAACAGTCTGTGAAAATCGTTTCTTGGTTAAACGGAATACCTATATACGTATAAAGTAGAAGTTATTATAATAGTACATAAATGAATTTTCTTTAGTAATTAAACAATGTAATTAAAAGTTAAAAGAGATTAAATTGTCCTTGTCAATTTTCAAAGAAGATTTGCAACTTTCTGTCACTGTTTTTAAAAGAAAACTAGCAGGTTTCTGTTTCACGGTTTTAACAATTTTAAAATTTATATTCATGTTTGTAAAGTCTGTGTCGTTTATATCGATGGCGTGGTATGAATGACCGGCCTTGAGGAATGCCGCCACTCATTGTAAGCAGATTCGCGGCAACGAAGTTGCATGGCTAGATATGGCCGTATCTCGAGTTTCATCGCGCAGGCGGCGAGTTTGTGTTCGACGTTGTTAATTCGATCGCACGCGTTTCTATTGGCTTTCAATTGATTATTTCTTCCTGGTACTTCATAATTAGGAACAACTTTTTTGAATAAATATCCACGCTTCTTTTATATTTTATATGCTATGTGACTAAATTGAAAGTTATAAAGAACTGACTTATTGCTTATAAGCATTATCTTCGAGTCAACCGGCGGTATGGTGAGAAATTATGGAAACTGGAACATTGAAGACACACAAATGCTTACGAGTTAATTCCTCACACACATAAAAAAAATACCTTTGATACATTATACTAAATATATAAACAATATAATTTAGAATTTCATATATTTTATAACATCATACATTATACTTCCATAAATTATATAAGTAAGCATATATGAAAGGTGAGTTGACCAGAATATGGTGTCCCAAGACCATCTTTTTTAAGTTATGATATAAGACCTTTTTCGTATGTAATGTGGCGTGAATTTCCTGAGTTATGTACTGTAAATAGTAAAAGATTTATCAAGAAAGCTGAAATGATGCTTTGGATTGAAACCTAAGTGATTATGTACGATTGAAATTTAGTCTTTAAGTTAAGGAGTCGAAACAGTATAATTTAAATAAAAAAAATGAAATTATAATAATTAGAGAATTAAGCCTCTTAAAGATTCTTAGCCATTTACAATGAAGGAGTAAGTGGCATTAGTTAAAAAATAGCTTATCATATTGGTAGCTGTCTCTTTAAGAATACAGAGTTTTAGAATGAATAATAACTCTCAATGATGTTTCTTCCTAAGACAGAAACATTTCAAATTAACTTTATAATGCGTACTTTAAGCGTTAATCTAACTAATTCATCGGTTATTCTCCTCACTTTGCGCGCTGCTTTTATGTTATGAATGATACTAGTTTCAGGTACCTTTCATTGTTTGTTATAAAAGACAAACTTCTGAAAATAGCTGTAATATTTTTTTTTTATTTCTATGAAATTTACCTTATTTAAAAAATGGTTAGAAAATAATCTAATTATTTATTAATAATATATTAAGAAGGCAAATAATACTAAATAAATAATACATAATAATTTGTAAACAGCTTTTTTAAAAGGTACTCTATAAAAATAGACTAATTTTTATCCGAAACAGTGTCCGTAATTTTTATCCGAAATCGTGGTCCTTCCGTATGGAAATAACATACAACAACAACAATATAACAACAACAATATAATATGCAATGACTAATCGATTAGCAAACTAGGAAGATCTGAATTAAACCAGAACTTGTGGTGTTCGTACTAGTGACGCAACTCTCAGAATTTGAATCACCACAGTTGAGAGGGACGATGAATCATCAGATGCGTGATGCATGTATGTATATCACCTTACACAAGGTTACTTTAATGGATCTATACGTATCTATCATAACTTTTTTATACACTGCGATAAATAGCTACAATTTGATTTTGACTCTTATGTTTTGCCTAAACATAGGTATATAAAATGATGATAACCTTCGTTTTACATAGCAGTAAACAAGTTTTTACATTTAAATATTAAATCGGTTTATTAAATTAAGTTATCAAAATAAATATGCGCTTTTATTTATAGTTTACTTTATACGATTCGACCAATTAACAATCATGGAATCGATATGATGTTCTATATTAAAATGTTATGTTATCATTTATATCAATGAATTATATATTTTTAATTTCTAAATTTCTTAACATTACTTAGAATTAAATGAACAACACAGAATGAGTAGATTAGAATGATTCAAAAGGTGGGCGCTGTGATAGTTTATTATTCCTCTAATTAACGCGCCGCTACAAAGTAATTATTGTTTGAATTTAAGAATAACGCTACCCGCCCGTTACGGTCTGCGGGCGGGACGTTGACGCTGTGCCTCGACAGCCGTACTAATATTTTAAATTTCAAATGATTCTAAAATTTTAACAAATAAAATGCAATTGTAATGGTATTTGGCTTTTTTAAAACCTATGAGATATAGGCAGTATTTTTGGATTCAACACATTTTATCAAGCGTAAATTAAAGTGAACTACAGGGACCTATTTAGTATAAAATTATAAAATTTTATTACACTAAAAATAACTATTTAAAATTGAATGAGAAAACATTATTACTTTAGTTTACTCAAAATTAATATCCCGATAAATAGAAGAAATAGGTATATAAATTCAATTAATATTATATATTATTAAATTAGACATTTACAGCCACTGTGAAACGGTCAAATGATTCTATCGCTGGTTCTTAAACTCTTTTGTGATGAACCAGATAAGAAAGTCAGGGGTACTTTTTAAATTATTATTAAAGAATTAAACTTTTCCTTATGTTTAATTGAAGTGAATCATGTCTCCTTGGATTTTTGTCATTAAAATAGTCTCTTCTACGGAATACTTGAGAGGTCGCATTTTGTGATCACAGCATTCTCACTTTCACGTATACACTTAAATTTCAGTAAAACGTTATATGATAGTTCACATTATATCAAAAAGTAATGTAGTACTTGAAATCGTAATGTTAGGTTAAATTAATGTGAGAACAAGATATTGAATTGACTTAACACGCGCTTTTTTAAAGTTATGAAATCTACTGCTTAACCTACGTCCCACACTAAGTTAATTTCATAACATGTCATAGTGCTCCCGTAATTATTTAAATATTTTCAGTTGAATATAAATGTTCTAGGTAAAATATTTTTCATTATAGTAGTCTTGTATTCATGGAATAATTTAGAGAATATGTATCACCATTTTTTACAAGTAAAAGTAGTTATTTGGGTTAATTATATAACATCCATAGTGTCTTCGACTTCCATTATGTTTTTGGATATTAGTCACCAATTAATCGATGTTAATGTAAATATATCTACTTGGGTTGGTTTCTTAACAAGTTCAATTAATTCGGTACCGACTTAAACACCGTAATCAAAGATATATATGTTATGATTTAAACAACCACCGATTTAGCTTTTATAAGGATCTAATTAAGTCACAAAAAACTCAATCTCATGCACATTGTAACAAAATATTCAACATCTATGTTAAACACATTAAATGGAGGATTAATTTTTCAAAAGAGCTTATTTCCAGTTGCTGGAACCATACGCGCAAATTTACAAGTTCTTATTTTTTTCTATTAATATTTATATATGTAAATATAATATATTGCATCAGAATACTGTTATTATAACTATAACAGAGGATAAAAGAAATTAAAACCTTTTATTACACAATCTTAATTATTTTTTCTCCATTTATTGTCGAAAGTAATAAATACTTTTTATAAGAAATTGATTGTACAAGACAATACAAAAATTTTCATATCAATGTACGTAGGTATAAGCTATGCCTATACTATATATCTCTTACTATTTTATTATTGCATGTGCTCACATTTCTGTAGTATTTTGTCTTGGATATTTGTAATGAATATAATAAATACTTATAATTGTAATTAGTAGAATTAAAAACATGACTTTTAGTTATTACATCAGATGAAGCAAATACAACGATGTTCTTACACCGAAGTCCTAAACATCGCGGAGCTATCGATACAGACGGGTAGCCAGACACAGGCGGCGACGTCGGTCGTAGCGCGGGACGGGTGTGAGGTGGAGAGAGGCGGTGGCGGAGGCGCCGGGGCGAAGGCTCTATTACGTCACCGGCCGCATCCGGGTTCGCGGCCGCCGCACGCGCCGTGATCGCGCCGTCTGCAGATGCAGATCATGGCGCAGGTGGACCTCTTCCTCTCAAGTGAAAAATATCTAGCGTATTCTAATGGAGAAGAAGCGAAAGTCTAAAAAATTTCTCCATCGATAATTTGATTAAAAAAACACGAGAATCACTCGCTTTGGACGTATATTATTATAATAGTATTTTAATTTAAAAGCTTCAATACAAATATTTTGTACATAACAGAATTCATATAAAAATATTCCATTTATGATGACCGGATAAGATAAAATATAAGAAATGTTATTAGGAAGAATAAAATTCTATGATTATTTTAGTATCGTTAACATATTTCGCAAAACATTCCTTGTTTACTAATTTATTAGTGACTAGAAAAGTATGAATTAAATAACGTATTTAAATGGAAAATACATATTATACAATTAAGTATTAGAGTAGTATAGTAGAGGGTTCAAAAGCTCCATTCAAAATTAAGTTCATGGTATTTCGTATTCTCTGACAAATACATTGAATCTAAAATTTCGAAAATTGATTAATTAACATACAATTTTTCTCTCAATTACAAGAAAAATTAACAATTTATTTTCACGTAAAAAGTGCCATTCTTGTTGGCTCCAAACTGAGCTCGGGATTCGGGTTGAACTCAAAGCATGACTCATGAGTCGCAAGGGCCTCTGTTAACTGAGTCACGTTTTGCCTGCAGTCTTGTCGATATTGTTTATTTCTCTTTGCATAGAATTTTTCAAAATATTAATAACTCGGCTAATGTATAAGTCACTCTGATTTTGTGTTAAATTAAATGACAAAAACCTAGAAAAAAAAAATAATGAAGGCTTTTTTTTATTAAAACTAATAGATTGAAGATATTTAGCCTCAAATCTTGTAACAAGTTATATTTAATAATATAAGAGACATTTTATGTAACACTGACTGGAAGTTTACAATTGTAATGTATGTTCTACGTTTCCGGAAAAATAATTAGGTAAATACATCATCATCAAAATAAAAAAATATATTTTTAGATATGCACCATGTTTTCCTTAACTCGTCTTTGTTTATTAAAAATTGTTATATCCAGTATTGAAAGATCATCACAATCTAAATCGATTAATTCTGCTTTTTTTTTCGACACTCACCGACAATCATCTAAGTTCCATACTAGACATGTGCGCGGGCGCATTGCCGTGCGCGGCGGGGCGCGGCGGGACAGCCGCTGTTGCTATGCGACCAAGGCGCTGTGGGTTGGCGATCGGAAATTGTCTGAATTCTAGGCCACTGCCGCACAGAACAGCGATTCTCCGTCTCTTTCACACTTTTGATGCAGTCTGTGCCATCAACGATTAAATTATCAGAAGGCTTCGCCTGTTGTACATTAAGTAGCTGAGATTTAAAATGTGTATAAGGTACATGTGGATAGCAAAGCTTTTTGTAGTACTTATTACAATTAGATATTCTGCAATTATTGTAAAAGAAAATTGAATTCCTGGGTTAAGTCGCGATAATTGGGTTATTTATAATTGTAGTCGTGGCAGTTTTTACTTCTAGGTATATTGCGTTAAGATGATTTAATAATATTTGTCAAAATTATGTTAATTGCATCAATAATAATAAAATGCATCTCTTAATTGGAAGAAAATTAGTAATTATTAATGCTATTTATTTTTTAATTAAGTCAAGTAGGGTTTCTCAAAAAACGGAGGTGGCATAGAATATTTCTCTCGTCGAAGCCGACACTGCAATCTCGAACCTTCTTCCGCCGCCCAAAACCCGTCATTATTCAACGTACGTATCATAAACAATTTTCCCGTCATCATTTTATTTCAATGCACAAAAAATAAATAGAAATATTATGTTTTCAATATATTATCAACAGCGGTAAAGTACGAATGCTTTTTTTTTACTTTATAGTAGAAGATTTTCTATAACTATTATATGCAAAGTAAATTTTATTATTAACTTCAGGAAAGTGGTAAATTAATTGCAAGTTAGTTCGTAACATTATCGTAAGTTTGTCTTAAAATTTGTAGAACATAATTTCTTATATATTAGTGCAATATTGTTAACAATACGAGGCCATATTAAAACTTTAGGTGCTTTAATATTGAGATAATAGTACACGTGTTACATATATTAATAGCAAAAGGTTGCACCTGGTTGTTATACAGAGAGCAAAGCAATTACAAGCAGATGAACAAAACATATTTATCTATTGTAGAAGTGCCGGTAAATATGAATTTTATATGACAGTTGAAGTAACATCGTTATAAATTAACCTATTTATAAACAATATTAATGTTTGTAATGTGTTATGTAATATTGGTTAGCAAAATATGGCGATTTACATACGGATACGGTAACACGGAGTCACATACTGATTTCATCTTTAATTTTTTTTCTTACCGATCTATTGGCTAATTATTCTAGAGATTTACTGCTAATAATATCCATCCCAATCACTATTACTATAAAGCTGTCATGCCATTTTGCCGTTTCAAAAACCAACAGGGTTGTCTGGGATTCTATTTGTCAAAAAACCTTGAGATGTTCTACAGAAAATTACAGAAAAAAGTAAACGGTCTCACGTTTGTCTAAGAAGTAACTCTTCGCAACACTTACTTCTATCTCTCTAGCAGCAGTGAGCAAAGGGCATTGCGGCTAGTGAAATCTCAGGATGAACCAGCCTTACATCTTATGTCTTAATGCGATGAGTTTCCGCCAGCATATGCACGTGAACTTACCACTAGATAAAAGCCCTATTTATTAGTCTTGATGGTTTCAATATAGAAGTTGGAAAATTATTACCTCATCAGTTGGATTTATATAAAAAAAAATACATCAAAATTAGGTAGGAATGCTCTTATAGGTCAATTGAAACCAGTGTTAGTTTTTACTAAATTTATAGACAATTACTAGCTAAACGTTTGACCGCTGGATAAAATCGCATTTGCGACGGCAACAATGTTGCTTATAGCTTTCTTTGATTCTTCGCGAGTACAGTACGTAAAATTGTATATTTTCACGAAGTGATTAACTTTTTTTATTAAAACCGGCATCACAATTAAAAAAAGGTAAATAATTGAAATAAAAGTCCATTAACATACGTCTAATTAAATAGAAATAAATCTTTACGTTATGCTAATAGATGATAATTATTTAGTCTTAAAACGTAGAACGGTCGATAAAACACCATAAACTAAAACAAATGATTAATTGATTTACTAAAGAATACTTAAGCAGGTATAGCTCCAAAGGACTTTTATTCATTTCTAATTATTTTAATAAGCATAGTAAGAATACATTGTTTTAAACGACGTAGATGAAAGTGTTATTCTTTATTTTATTTAAAATTCAATGTGTAATAAGTCAAGTTGACAAGAACATGTTGAAATTGAGAGAAGTCCTGTATATTTATAAACAGAAAATATATTTTTTGTAACGGAGAAACGCATCTATCTTAGATCTAGTGTGATCTTGAGATAACACAAATAGTTTCTAGTTTGAGGTATTCCGTGTTTTATGTCCTCCGACCGGAATCTAAACTGGGCACCAGTCCAAGTCGAGTGCATTTTTTGCGCCAACACATTGAACCGGTTACCGAAAGTCGCGCGGCATAACGGCACCGCCGAGAGGCTGATCGGTCCGTGGGAAGAGCGGGTTCCGGCTGTGCCACTTGTGGCGCCTTTCACCGCGCAAGGTCGCTCTGCGACCGCCACTTTCTTTCTACAGCCGAGCGGAATGTGACGCCCGAATTTATTATGATGACGTCAGATTAACAGGCTCCCACATATTTATTTCTATATTATCTGTAATAATATATTACTTGTAATAATAAGCGCCATTGTTTTCTACGGTCAAAATCGCGGGGAAGCTATAATATATTGCAATTTTCATTTCAATAATTTCAAAATAATCAATGGAATACAAAATTCTTTTTGATTTAATTACAGTAGTTTAACACTCCATAGTAGTACGTTTGATATTGCACTTGAACATATAATTGCCTTCACATAAGATTTCAACAAATTACCTCACGTGTACCCCTCAGGGTCGTAGCAAGGTCGCCACGGCTTGCTAAACCTGTATCGGTTTGCTAAGTTAATATAATATATAACATAGTATACTTTATATATACAGTATACAATACTTTTTAATACCCAAAATTAAAGTTTGTTATGGTCTTATGTAGAGAAACAAAACGTTAATGTTATAGGATATTTTCGATAGATACTACTTTTTTTTACGATTCACAAACCCACTACATTTTTACATCGTGAGTATCGTTAAGCATACAAAAAAGATACATTTTTAAATCCTATTGTAAAATGTGTTAACTCTTATTAAAGTGTTTGTTGCTGCAGTGTTTTAAAATTAATATTTATGTGATTTCGAACTTTTCAAAAATTAATACAAGTGTTCATGTACACAGAATATACGAAGTATTTTCTTTTTCAAGGTGAAAACAATTTGTCATAGGTTACCACCTATTTTCAGGTAGATATTACAGTATTTTTGGTTTTTAGTAAGTGCATAGTAATTTCTTGGCACATTAACTTTTGTAACCTAATCTCTACATTATGAACAAAATTAAATAAAACTAGAAGCTTGCTCTAATGATGTAAGTTCTCTCATGATCCCGTATTTGAGAACTAGATAGCTTGCGAAAAGGTTTTTCTATGGGTAGTTATGAAAAGATTCAGTGTTGTAATGTTTGAAATAATATAAACTATAAATATTTAAATTACATTTATTTTCTTCCCATTTATTTCACCTATATTTCGCTACACAATTGTTTGGTTGTTTTGTTATTGAATTGAAGTCGGAAAACAGAGTCAATCAGACACTGATATACAACTTGAATATATTTGGATAGTTAGTGTCCAAAATATACTTTAGATTTTCAATTCATAAAATCACCGATCAGATGCTGAGCTTTTCGGACCAAGTCTTATGAACGACTAGGCAGATTGTTGAAGATCTGAAATTATCAAGTTCAAGGATCAGGCATGCCATCAAAAAAATTCAGTTACAAAAGAGCAGCCCCCCTTGTTTCTTCGAGTAAATAATAAGACACCAGAAACTCAAATATTTTTTCTTTATTAAGTTCTTTGGTGTAGCCTCGGATCAGTAGCTATTTTAGATATTAAGATTAATGTTAGCCAGATACGATAAGCTATGTTAAAAAAGTTAAATAGTCAAATGAGGCGACCTACGTTAGAAAGAGACAGTAACAAGACAGAATATCCGGAACCTTCCGGAACTACAGAATGTTTCTTGCGCAAGGAAATATTGTTGTTCTATCATCATCAACGAACAGTAAATATGTTGCATAGTGCAGATTAAACAACTTTGTGTAATTATAATTGAACTTAATATTGTAATTGCAACGCTACGTTATTTTATTTACTATATTCCTTCCACCACTGTTTAAGTACAAAAATAAGTATTAAGAAAATTACTTTCAACAGATTGATTCTTATTAAATACCATATTTAGGATATAAGCTGTTGCTGTCTTTGTTGTCGAGGAAAACAAGAACGGAATTTTAGAATTGAAATTTGTTTATATATTTTTAATTTTTTTTAATTTAATAATTCGTATATTATTATATATTATTTAATAA
>DWQX01001030.1:0-32303 GCA_018245475.1 Pharmacophagus antenor
AGGTCGCGGGACAACCGATAGCGGGCGACGTGTTCTTAACACGCTATCGCAATACAGACGCGCGAGGTCGCGGGACAACCGATAGCGGGCGACGTGTTCTTAACACGCTATCGCAATACAGACGCGCGATCCGAACAGGTCGATATGTCGTTATGTTGATAAGGCAACGATTATTGTTTCCGCGATGTGTTTTATTTTCATTATCTATCGAATATTAGAATATATTAATTTTTTTTTTATCGGCAATAGGCTAACACTTGACCTCATTTCATATGATGTTAAGTGACGTGATGGAGACAATACTTCCGGCTTTTACATGCCGAAATACGTAAATAGCGTTAGGCAGTCGAATTCCTTTTACAATAAGCAAAACAGATTTGTACAATTTGCTAATAATCACAGCTTTTAGTTTGCGTAGTAACGAGAAAGATCTTGTGACGAGAATGAACGCATCGTATTAATAAACTTCCTAACACATCCTTTATGTTTTAGTTACAGATTCATTAGAGGATGAGATTTATTGCTAAAGTTAGCAAGTCACTTTACTAACATAGATGTAAAGAATTACCAATGAACTAATGTCAACATCAGTACATGAAATTGAAAGCAGTACAAAGAATTGGTAGCACCGAAAGCATAAAAGGACTAATTCACTGAATTACCTGTACATCAGCGCACAGCCCAAACCGTCGGCTTTAGAGACGTGACATTTGGACGGCGTGTACTTTTTGGTACGTGGGTATCCACTAAGGAAAGGTTTAAATTCCACCCCATGGACGGGTTTTCACTGAATTTTATGAAACGATAAACTCAAAAATTGGACACACAAGAGGTGTAATAATCTTAATATTAAATAAAAAACCAGTACTATTTTTTATCGGTTATGGGCTAACACTTGGCCTTGATTCCACCTGGTGTAAAGTGACATTGTGGCTGTATATAGTGAAACGTGTTCGCCCAGAATACATCTGGCTCTCACACGTATATGACTGCCGGAATACAGCAATGCTGTAATAACGGCAGATCGTCATTGAGGGTAGTAGCATGCTAGGTGGGTTCGAAAAACACTACCACCATCCAAGGCTCCACTACTCCTGTAGCCAGGAGATCGAACCCGACAACTCCGCGTTACAACGCCAATCGGATAAACCACTGCTCTGCGGAGGCAATCGAAACTTTCCCCAAGAAGCAAGCTGGTGACGGCTAGTGTATGATAAAACGTAATATGATATCGAAATTTCGTATCGAGGATAAAATAATTGTAGAACTAAATCAGTCCGTGACCGATATCCAAATATTACCGAGTGCTGCTGTTACACCGATGATTCAGCGGTAGATTTTCCTCATCGCGTCTTGAAGCGCACTCAACGTATCGCACAAAAACAATAACACGATTAAATTCTGAGCAATATTGTTTTTTGGGGGGAATCCTCTCCATTAAGCTCGGTTCGATCGGTCGAACAACTTACGGATAAATTTATCTAATGAAAACAAAAAACTTCTCTAAATGTTGAAGACATTTTTTGTTCTATAATGATTTTTTTTTTTTTATTTAGTGATCTGATTATTTAGGGGTTATGTCGTAGATACGTGTAGAATATAGACGAAATGGTTTATACGGCGCAGCATTGAATTTGCCTGCCTTTCCGGAGACATCCATGTAAGTTTACGACGACACATTTTTTTCCAACTTACCTAAGCTCCTGCCGCCAAAATATTATGCGTTTGCACGCATTACGATTTTCCACATCATCGTCAATTAACATTGTGTAAAATTGAAAACGTTATGTAAAATGCCTAATGTAGATAAAGAAAAATGGATTTATAGTTAACGTGATAACTAGCCACAGTTATTACACTGGACATAAGTCATATTTTTTCCTTTTATATCGGAGTACAGTAATATTACCACACTGTTGTTTAATCAGTTAGTTGTGTTGTTATAATTTACATTTTTTTTTTATTCTTTTGTCATATTGTAAATAAAATAACGAGCAAACGTTTGTTTCATTCATTACAATGAAGTTTATATCGTGGTATAGTTATGATAATAATTATTATGTAACCTATGAATAAGATCAAAACTGTTGAAAAATCTTACCTTTTTATAGATCGTAGTATTTTTCCAATGACGGATGTAGTCGCCAAAAACATTTAAACTGGTTTGAATTTTTGTCTGCCTCCGTAACGCAATGGTTTACCCGTTTGAATTGTAAAGCGGACGTCCCGGGTTCCATTCCCGAGCCACAAGAATAATGGAGTCTGGTTGGTGATAGTATTATCCATATTCACATAGAAAGCTACTATTCTTAATGTCTGCCACCATTACAGCATTGTTGTATTCCGGCAGTCATATACATGTGAGAGCCGGATCTATTCTGGGCGAACGCGCTTTACCATATACGTTTCATAGTCACTTAACATCAGGTCAAATCAAGGTCAAGCGTTAGCCTATATCCGATAAAATAATAACAACTAAAACATTATTCGAATACGGAAGGTGGAGAATCGCTAAGTACGGCTTTCAATTGTATTAAGCCGCACCACCGCCCGCTTTGATGACTAATAATTCGACAATTACGAACTGACGAATTGGGTCACGAAGACGACGTCCTCAGTTAGACTAACTCCGCTAATAGATGTCCATCTTTCATCTGCACCATTAAATCCTTTAATAGAACACTTTCATTATACAAATACATTAACGGCTAGATTTATCACAGTAATTACTTAAATTTCTCTTTTACATTACAAAAGTTTATGAACTATTAAATATTAACTTCGAAATTTATTTTCACGTATGATATTCGTTAATGGATTTATTTGTTTTCATTGTATGTGCGAAACCGGATATTGTTCGTTGTAAATTTACGAAAGTGTGTCTACCAATATATATGTTAAAAACCATTTTATCGAGAAACAAGTATATCAATTATAAGAAAACATGAATTTTCACTTATCATTTTATTACACTTATTATTTTAATGGGTTATTTAAATAAGTAGTGTTTGATAGCCACGATTATGACGTAGAAGCAGAAATAGTTTTTTTTTCCTATGAAAAAATTTCATTAATAAAAATTTAACCGAAATTAAAAAGAAAATTAAATAAATCTGTACATAATTACTAGCTTACTATTTTACCTCTCCTAGGTTTTGGAGATATTTTTATAATATTTATAGAATCAATTTGAAGATATCACCCACAATTTTCAGTAAAAAGAAAATTTAATGTCGTACCAGTGTCATGACAATGTATACCTAGTCATACATAAACTAAACAACCAAAAAGAAACATGGCGGAGGGAAACCACTCCGCATTAATTAATTTAACAAACGTGCCGCCTTTATTCATACCGCTGAAGCCTGTGAATGTACGTTCTAAATTCTTAAACTGCTATAATCACCCTTTTTTGATAAACCTCATACTTACGTAGTGTTTTCTAAACAAAAGTAAAGCCACCACGGCCACTCCCAGCCAGTATATGCTCAACGTCATACTTAAAACAATAGAAATTTAATTACATTTGATTATTAATAATGAAAAATTTATACACGTTGACATTAAACAAAATTTTTAATTGTTATTGCTTTTCAGATGCCTTTTACCGGTAACTCCTGTGGCATTCAACGTGTTAAATTATAGCCAATTCATCTAAATTAGGGTTAACGCAATAAAGTTAAATAAAATAATCATCATTCGATTGTATTTTATATTTATTGCATTCAGTAAAATCCAAAGCAATAGTTTCGTAATAAGACAAAAGGTGTCGACAGGCGATTGACGACTGACGGCTGCAATCATTACTGAGTTTGTTGCACGTGGAAGAATCGACTTTATTATGCCGGAATTAGGTGCGAATTCGGGAGATCGGCTAGGTAAAGCTCGTCCCGGGAATGGCGTCCCCTGTGCATCCTTGTTTAGTATTATATGTCGCAAGTATGCTTTGTCAGTAATTGAAGTGTGATTATGGCGTTACCAACTTGGCAAACTTCAGTCAATATCTTTCTACAATGTTGTATGTGAAGTTACCTGAATGAGTCTTTGGAATTACAGTTACATTTGTAACCATAAAATAAGTGTTTCAACTAATTCGAGACGGGTTGCATATCGTATATGTAAAGATAAAACGTCGTCATTATTAGCTGATCTCAAATGGGTTAAAAGCAGATGTTTCTCTGTATACTTTTAGAACATTTCTTCCATAAAAAGGATTCATATTTACCTTATTAATAAAAAAGTAAGAATTTGACAGATTTCCTAGCTGTATGTTTTACCACTTATTTTGGCATGACTATATATGTATAGAGTTTTTTATCGGTTATGGGCGAACTTTTAACTTCGATTTCACTTGATGTTAAGTGACAATAAAGCCGTAGATGAAAAAGCGTGTTTGTCTAGTATACTTTTGGCTCTCAAATGCATGAGTGCCGGAACACAGCAATGCCGTTATGTCGGCAAATTGATATGGAGTATGGTAGCTAGCCCGCCGAAGCTGTCCAGAAATTCTCATGGAGTATTGTAGCCAGCAAGTCGAAGCTGTCCAAAAACTCACACGGAGTATGGTAGCTAGCCAGTCGAAGCTGTCCACAAATTGTGTTACTACTTTGTTTTTTTTTTGAGATAATATTTATAAAAACAAAGATTCTGAATTTTAATTACTAGAATGTGGTAGTGTGGTTAACCGTTTGCCTTGAAATGAAAGTCTTGCGTTCTATTTTTGAGCCACACGAGTAGTGAAGCCTGGATAGTGAAAGGGTTTTTCGAACCCTTACCATCATCCCGCCTGGCTAGCTGCCCGCCGTCAACTTCTTTCTGTCGCCCTATAGTCCATAACCGATAAAATTATGAAAACGAGAAGACAAGTCGAGGGAAAAGCTGATTAATAAATGCTCTAATAATACAGAAGCATTTATTTTTATTCTTTTCATAGCTCCCATATAACACGAATAATTCTCAACAACTTTATAACGTAGAACATTCTTTATATAACTACAGATTTACGTACGTACGTTGTTTTATAACTTACCTAATAGCAAAATAAAATCGTAATACCACTTCTCTTTTTAAAACTTTGTAAGCGGGAATACTTTAAAATAAGTTCTAAAAGGTTTATCTCTAGTTCATTCAGTAATTGTATGATTTCACTTGAAGTTTTTTTTTTTGCGCACAATTTCAAAATGTTTCCTCTAATTTTCTAATGTAGTTAATAAAATAAATTTCACATTCTTTTATACCTTATGTAAACGGAATCTCGATAACATTTTTTATCCGTTATGTGCAAAAATACTTGGCCTCGATTTCACCTGACGTTAAGTGATAATACGACCGTGTATGGTGATGCGTTACTCTCAGACACTTCTGGCTCTCACACATGACTGCCCGACCCCAACAATGCTGTTACTGCGGTAGCTTATCATTAAGGGTGGTAACCAACCATGCGTGTTAAAATCCCTTTACCAGTATCCAAACTCCTCTACTCTATACTATCTCTGCGTTACAAGGCCAGCGGTAGACCATTGTGCCACTGAAGCAATTATAATAATAGTATTAAGCATTTTTCTATGAATAAAGACTAATAACATATTTGTATTGTCTTATAACAATGTTACCCTTTTGCGGTTGAAGAAGCTCGACTTATAATAAACAAGCTATGAAAAAGGGTGCTTGTGAAGTGGATTTAATGTATAAGTAATAAAAAAATAACTAGCACATTTCAAACATAGTACTCTGATCCAAAAATAGGCTAAGCAACGCCTGTAGTATAGGGTATCAGAGACCGATATACATACGTAGATAATTTTAAATAAATACTTAACAAACACAAATGCTCTTCACATAAATGTTTGTCTTGAGCGGTGATCGAACCGACGACCCCTCGTGCAAAAGGCAGAGGTTTTCATTACACTTACGGGCCGGTATCTATTGAATAATTAAAACTTTTGACGACATTGACTGCTGGTATACAATGAAATAAAAACTCGATGACTAAGTTCTGAGTGAAGTTGAATGATTGATCTGCAACACATTTACAAAACGGTTAAAACGCTTGAGATGGTATTTGACGACATTCATCCGCAAGGGTTAATATGACTAATTATTTTATTTCCCCCATATTTAAAAATTTATGTCATCGCAGCTATCGGTAACTGGTAGTCTACAATATGAAATAATACTGTATGTATTATCTTGTCTGTAAATTTTTATTATCAATAAGACATTTTAAATTCATCTTATTACTGTAAATAGCGATGATTTTAATATAATAATAAAAACTTTACGTAGACAATTTCATTAGAAGTGCGCTTTGCATTACTGCACCGGTATCTCCAAGACAACGGACAAGCCACAAACGGGAATTCCTTTAAAACCTCCGTGGCATTCGAAGTAGTAAATATGAACGTATTTAAATATGTTAGTATTTGGAGTCCAGAGCATAAGAACTCTAGAGCTTGTACAAAATGTATTCCATGACGATTTGTCTCACTCCATTCCAATTTCTGCGACCTTCTCGAACAATCGAAGCAAGGATTTCTTTGACTGCTTCCAAGTCGAGTTGTTTAACCGCTTGCATTCTAACGCGGAATTCCTGGGTTCGCCACGGTAGTATAGGAGTCTGGACGGTGGTAAAGTTTTTTTAACCCGCCCGGTTAGCTGCCACCCTCGAGGAAGGGACATAATCAAAGTAAAGACTTTACATACAGAGGGCGCATACTGTTATACTACGTCTATTTTAATGATTTAGACCACTAAACTGCAATCTACAATATCTAACACCTTTGTCCAACGTGCCATATATTTTGTTCAATAAGTGATTTCTCTAAAAAAAAATGTTTTTATACTTTGATAATTTTTACATCCGACTAGCACCAAAAATTTTTCATCGTTGTATTATTAGATCCACGTCATTTATACAAGCGTACATATTTAGATTTTTAAACGAATTATTAATATCCATGACGTTAGAATTTATTCGTTTTAAGAGACTAATTATGTGACATGTGACTAATGAGATTAAGCAGAAGTAATAATCCTAGCGGACTTTTCACAGCTTAAAGATATATAAATTAATAGTTCACCGTTGCCTTGCCACTCGTTGACTAAAAATAGTCTACTTGTTTTTTTTTCGTTCGAATGAAATACATCGGAATGTATGGTATCATAAATAAATGCTTATACTTACCTTCTTAATAAAAGTAACAGGTGCGTCGTCCAAATGTGTTCTGATGTAGTAAAATTATAGTGAAGGAAAGTGTGTGTGCAGGTAATTAAACTATATATGTTTATATTTATATTTTAGTGTTAACAGCCGTGACAAGACTTACGGGTTGCTTTGTAATACAGAGGTCTCTAATGTTACTGTGTCTACATAAATAGTGGAGTTTTTGATGATGGTAGATTTTTTTTTAAACAGCTGGGCTTACTTAATCTTTAATGTCAAATTGCCGCCATAACGTGAATACTGTTTTCAGGCAGTCAGACGCTTGAGAGCCAAAGTATTCTGGGCGTGCACGCGTCGCCTTCTACGGCCTCATTGTCACTTAACATCGTGTCGCAATTGAGGTCAAGTTTGAGCACGTTGGTGAAAAAAAAAACTTATGTCACTTGTTTTACTTGTACGATCGTAAGTATCGGGTTTGTAACAATGCGCGAACAAGTACAGTAATAATATACGAAATACAAATAAAAGTTACGGTGGGTCGAGAGCGGGAAAAGGTCAGAGTTCACCGTTCACACAAACACATCCCGGGGTGGAGGGGGGAGGGGGACTCGAACGTTGACGTATCCTGCTTGATCAATAAATTCTTGAAGGTGACAAAATAGACGGTTATAATTCGATATAATTTTCCGGGCAAGTCTACGTACGTGCTTAACAGGATTTCATCCATACGTAAATTACAAATAACTTATTAAAATTAATTTTCTTTTTTCATTAATAACATCATCTGGACTTTGTCGTAAGTGATGCCCATCCACAAAAAAATGGCAGAAGTTAAGGTTTTTAAAAATCATAACATCGCATAAGTCGCCTTTTAAACATGACGGTAGGGCTCATAATGCCAGTAATAATTTTTAAACGCCGTTCCCTTCAAAATCGAACTGTAGTAATACCAACAACCTCATTATTATTAATTCTATTTTACATTTCTCCGTGATGCAAGAGTAGTGACAGAGTTCAACCAGTCTCTTACCGAATAAAGCAAAATACCGTTTCTCTCACGGTGTATCTAAAATATGAAACAAGTAAATTTTATTGTGACCTATTGCTTTATTAATAATAGGCTAACACTTGACTTTAATAACACTTGATGTCAAGTGGCAATGAGAGCGTAGATCGTAAACCATGCTCGCAAAAATATCATTATAGCGGCAGGTTTATATTGAGGGTAGTAACCAGCAGAGCCAGCCGAGTTCAAAATAATCTTGCCATTATCTTAACTCCACTACTTATGTGATTTGGAATCGAACCCGAGGCACCCGTGTTATAAGGCATGCTATAAACGACTGCGCTACGGACGCAGACAATAAAAGTACGAATAGGTTCCATTTTTTGTAAATGTCTACATATCCATATTTTAATTAAGACTGATTTTATCGTAATAGTCGTAGAAATAAATATTTTTGTTTAAAAATATTACATTTCACACCTATAAATAATATCAAAAATACGTCGTTAGCTAATATAAACTATTTGAAAAATATTAATTGATCACAAATTTATTAAATAAATAGAAGAAATATGCTAGCGGCATACCTGGTTCTTCCTTGCAAAACCATAACCACTACTTAGGCGTCTAACAAGAATACAGATGAATAAATGATCACTCATCGTTACAAGCAAATTACAACTCTAATTATTCTAATAACAGGAAACACTTCAGCTAAACGTCGCTCTCTTATTACTGTTGCTAGTTCTTTTGAGTGACGGCAGATGTTTAACCTTATTACTTTAACGTTTACTACTAGAATATTTGAGTGCCTTATAGCAAGAGGTTTACAGCTACCCTTGTAACACGCATTATGATTAGTGGAGTATTATAGGTGAAAGTGTTTCTCTATACCCTCAATTGCTTCGTTCAAGCAGTCATAATTGTAAAGTACGACTAGCGAGCTACTCTATCTACGACCTCATTGTCACTTAACATTATATGAAATTGTAGCTGATAAAAAGATATTAATAAAAAGAATATATAATTAACAACAGAATCAATTTAAGCCGTACGATCTTGAACCACTAAGGTACGATCTCGCTGTATTTAAATTACAAGCTATTGTTATGGCTAACAGAATCATGTGCTAATAAGTAGTTGTCCCGTTCGTTGCGAAGATTTGTAGATTAAATAATAAAAACGTCAATAGAAAGTCGTAGCGTGTAGTTAATCCAAAATAAATGGTTATATTATTCTATATCTTTATTGTTATACTGATTATTAAGAATTACTTCTCAGAGCCGGTTGTATTGTTACGTACGTATTTATGGCGTTCGATTGGCGCGTGAACGCGTTAAAAATGGCGCCATAAATAAAACTGTTTTGACACGAATTGTTAACTTGGTATCAATGATGTCTTCGTAAATCGCTTTAACGGCATCGCGAAATCTATATTATCGATTTAATGTCCTTTTTTACGCTCTATCTGGTTTACCTCTTGTGTAACAATCAATTTGTTCTATAGTTATATAACCCATAGATTTCCCTGTCCGCTTTCTAATAAAATTTATTGTTTGCAGAGTCGAAATGATAATCGTTATAAAAATATATTTAACTGAACCTTATTCCAGACAGATAAAAGTTATATTATCATCACACAGCTTAGAAATTGAAGGGGTAGGAAAATTTTCTACGTCCGTATCAGTCCCAAACAGATATTATTTTTAAAGAAATAATCCACAACGTAAATAAGAACAATATTTATATTTTCACTTCGGTCCATGTGAGACGATGATCACTCATTCATTTACGCGTATATCCATATTATTAATAAAAAAATAAGTCAAAGCGTATGTAATATTTCTTTTTATATTTTTTTGTATATTTCCATTCATTATTCTACTGAAATACAAAATTATTTTATCCATATATAATGATATTAGCAATAATGCCAGCACTACCAAAAATAGCATTACTAACTTTATTTTTAAATTATTACTGAGCTTAAGGTTTTGCTCCGATCTTTTGCAATAAGCAAGAAAAATGCGAAAACAAATTTTGGGAACCATACCCGTAACCTTTACTCTGCTGTCACTCGCAACCGCTAACTTCAAAGGGCTATAATAATCTTGTCGTGCTTATAAAAGTTTCCTGCGTGCAATGGAACGTATAATTGGTGCAACAGGAAATCCTGTACCGCTAATTACTCCGCGGTGGACGCGAGAGGTTCAGAATGAGTAGATATGTAACCTGTTCCGCCAACAATTGATGTCACTCGGTCAAATTTAATAAACAAAACTTCAAATTTTATTTATTAAATAGGATCTGTACAACTATTTTTAATGATCATATTTTAATTACTGTCAATCGGCAACGCGCCCTCTGAGAAGAACTGACAAGAAACTCAGGAGGGTTTATCTTTTTGAGTGATGGTACTTACAAAATTTAATACCGAGTGCACTATTTAAAATTCATTTCCAAACGTATTTATATAATCATATAGGCAATAGTATACTTTTTACAAAATATTTAAATTTATTAATACTAGATGTAGGAACACTAATTCATTGTTTCCTTTTCGAGGCCGCAGTAATTTAATACATCTATCTATATATATCCTTTTTAAGAAAAAGAAATATAAAGGAATGTTGCCGTAAAGGGCAAAAAGAAAAACTGGCAATTTGGACACAAATATAGTTAAATTTTTAATAAATAAATTGTTAATACATAAATTAATTACAACTATAGTATAAATATTATTGTTCTTCATCTGATCTTAATGAGACCGATAATGCATCCATATTTCCTTACTCTAATTGTCGCTAATGAATTTGATATATTCTCGTATAACCTGTCTAAATTTCCATTTTGCATATAAAATTCTAGAATGTATTGAATAGCTAATTTATTTTTAAATATTTTTTAAATTAAGTATGGTATGGCTTTGGTTCCAGTCGTTATTGTACTGTACCTTTATTTGAAATTCAAGTAAAAAAAATAAAACAAAATAAAAAGCAAGGGTAATTTAGTCTTTCCCTTACTCAAAAAAATAATAATCGCAATTCATATTAGCTACGTGAGAAGTCAAGGATAAAAAATCATGAATATTCATTAGACCAATTCTCTTGTTTGCAGTAGTGGAAATGGATTTTTATTTATTCAATTTGTATTTCCATCCTCTTAACCGTAAAAACATTGAGTAAATTGTAAGGCACCTCTTAACCTCAATTTCCATAAATAAAATGTTTAAAAAAATTACGGCTCAAAGTTAACTATCGATCCCACTCCCCTTCCGGCCCAGGCACCTCCCCATTTATGCAATGCGGCATGCAAAGAGGGCCCTTTAAATTAATATATATTTTTTAACTAAAAATACTTTCGTGATATTTACAACCCCTTTTAACTTAGATTCCTTATTAAAAGACTAATGTTCTAACTTCACGGTTAATTACCCTTAAACTATTCTGTCATGTTGATAATTGCGTTTGAATAATTAACGTTTTTCTTTGATAATTACTATAAGCTCAAATCATCTTTACTTTAATTACTTATTCTGAGATTTCCGTTCACAAGACATGCTATCTTAGGGCAGATCATAAAGAACAAGAACTCTTATTTCGACCTCTTTCTTTACAGAGCTCTAAAGAGTTGAGTAAAAACAATTATATCCCGTTGAAGGATGCTCTAGCTGATATATTGAAAGGTTAATTGGCTATATTTTATTACAGTCAATTACGGTACTCCCATACAAGCCTGAAAGCGCATCGCGCATCATTTAAGCAATATAATGCATAAAAATTTACAAATCATAATCGCTACAAAGTCTAAACAACACTACTAAGCATTTATATTTTATTACGTATATGCGTATGTAAATGTTCGGGCTTGTCCTGTAGGCACGTTCCTAGTTTCGGTGTATACATAATTTAAAAATGCATCGCTTCTTGTCACTTACCTGAGCAGAGATATTAAAAGGCAACATGTTGACATCGTCGGCTGCACTCCGTGATCTTCTGCCGCCCCTGTCGGTGTTCTCATCGTCTTCATCAGATACGTGGAAGGAAAGACTAATTGAGGCAGGCTTTGGGTCGCTCAGCCTTAATTTCAAACCGTCCCTCCGCATTTTATATTCTCACTTGTCACTTGTCTTTGGCATCGTCTTTTTGGTTTAGTTCTTTGGGAATGTTACTATGGTTTTTAATGAAATATTAATATTACATTTTAATGGATTACTATTTTTAGTATTCGCCTTGTACTCCGTGAATTTGATAAATAAAATTTTAATTCACTTATTTAGTCGTTTCGATAACTTCGGCTACATTTTGATTTACTTTTAGACAAAGAAACATATTTATTTTAATAAACATTGTGATTGAACACAATATGTACATAAAACGATAATTATCAACGCAACTATTTATGAAGGAGGTAATCGAATAAAAATAGAAGTTTTAATAGCGTAAAAAACACAATTGTATTGGGTCGAACGTATATTAAATCATTTTTCCTAAAGCGTAAGGACATTCGTAAAACTTTTATTGCGTAAAACATATGGTAGACTTTGATATTAATTCTGAACTAGGGCATCGTATAACGAATAAATTACTCCCTAACGAGATATAGAGCAGGGCGCAGGTTCAGAGCCATACATAATTCAAGCCGCCATATCTAACCGCAATCCATATCCAGCCTACGCAAAGGTAACCCGACACTGCACCACGTAAATGCCCTGTCACACATGCTGTACCGAACGTCCTTCCTTTGTCGGTAATACCGTGAAACCGGCTCCGTGACGACTGACAACCGCTTTATATAACCTAGAATCAGAATTTGACAACCTAGAATACGCTCTACCCTTAACACTGTAGACTGAATTTTGATTAGTACGCAAAGGTAGTCCAGAAATTTCAATATACTAGACAATGTTAATACTCTTATAGATAGGCTTTTTTTATCTTTCACGTAAGCAAACGAAATATCGGAATTCTAAAAAATTAAGAAGCAATAGTGTCTGCTGTTATTGCGAAATTGCTAACACCCGAATAGAATTTCTCAACCTTAGTAATGTCTATTGGTGTAGGTTAAAAACGTTTTTATAGGAAAAAATCCTGGCGTTCCTAATTTCGACTCCTTAACTTTTATGTAAATACATAATCTTTCCCGAATTCTAGTTCAAGACTTTAACACTAAAATTAGAGCACGCATGTCATTAGATGATCAAATATGCAAAATTAATTTTACGATAAGACTACTGATATAAGTAATATTACACTATGGAGATGGAAGTCTAGAATCCAGAATCATATCAATAACATCCTTCTTTTTTATTTTGATACAAATGGGTACTCCAAAAATATGATCAGTTATTAATTTTATAATACATTCTTTATATTTTCCTCTGACATTTAATCAAGGAAAATTTATGAGGCTGCAAACTAACAACTGTTTGCATGGCAATCCATAGAATCAGTTATTCGAATATTCTGAATTTTACGGGAACTTTGTACTGCGTAATTATGTTTATAAATCAATATTCCTTTTTCTTGAAGAATTTCCTCATTTAAAACCTATGCAATATTTAGAATACGTCGGTGGAGGATACTTGAATTGCGGAGACGGTGCAGAAGCGGAGGACGATGTTAGCACAGAGCAAATAAGATTGAACAGTAAACGAAGTTATTAAAGGCGGGAGATGCATAAATCGAGTCATTTCTCGAGTTGATTCTTAAGTTGAACTAGCGCAGCTTCTCGAGAATAAATTAAAGCTGCTTTACTATGGAATCATCATTGATCATATAATAATACGTAAAAATATAATAACGAAATTAATCAAATACATACACGATTAACATAGTATCTTAACCAAGTACTTAGTGACAAAAATGATATCAATATTTTTACGCTATGGAGTTTCGAGATATCCAAATTAAAAAATACTCTTTTATTTACGACTAGATGTAAATTTTTACTGACTATCACAATATTATATACGACTTTTTCTTAAGGTGAGGTGTAATTATTTGATTTTGCAAAAGATAATTTATAATATTTCATGTTTACAATTTTAATCAAACAAATCATATATTGATTGGGAGATGAAACGAAATCTATGTATATGGGTAATAGTACCAGAGAATGCTTCATACAATAATCAGGATGTACTTTATACATATATAGATTTTGTAAATAACTGAGCACATATTTCGCATCACACAGACATATACCCACACACACTAAAACGAAGTAAACAACTTGTGCGAACAAACATTATAATTTGATGCTTGCAATTCAGTAATCATACGATTTTCATAACAATACGAAATTGAAGTAAGTACTCTAATTGTACCTGATTTTCACAATGTTTTCAAACTTATTTTCAAAATTATTTTTCAATAATTTAACGGTCAGAAGAACTCGACCAACTATAAAGAAAAAAACATGATACAACAACCGAAGCGGTTGTTAATGATCCTATTGTTAGGAAATATCACAAAAATTCCAATAGCATGATGGTGGAAACCATAAAATGTTACAAAAGACGAGGGAATTGTGGGATTGTACTATAAAGTCTAGTACAAGGACACTCTAAATATAATTTCAGTCGTAAACTTGTATCATCTACACTCGTAGCGTGTTATTGAGATGTAACGTTTATCGATGGATAATATTTCATTCACTAACAAGAGCATGTGAAATTGTTTACATAAATTTTCTTATACTACATATATTTGTCCGATACAGTGCACAGACTTCAATATCATCAAGATACTTATTTAATTACTTAAAAATTTAGATATCTTGCAATGAAGTTCATACAAAAAACTTAGAGATCTCATCACAATTTCACTTTAAGCTACTTTGTTCCCTCGCTTACGGTAATCTTTTTACCTACTTAACGGAGACTTAATCTTACCACTCCGTATCTTCTTAGCCGTTTAAAGCAATCTATTTACTTTGAGTTTTCAAATTTATTATCTTAAATATATTCTATAAATTAAACATTATATTAAACATAGCAATTTTTTTTTTAACTTGATCTTATAAATGATGACCCATGATCATTTTACGTATTATCAGTATTCCAAAATATCATATAGAAAAATATTTTTAAAATTTCAAACAATAATAACCTATTAAATTATAGTTTTGATTCGGTATTTTCACGTTGTCAATTTTTGTGTTTCTAATTTATCTAAATATTGTTTAATGATATTTACCTTCGTCTTTCATTTTTACCCATATTATCGACTGTTTTTTTCGTAATGCGATACAGTTTTCTATTATATATAGTATAGCTTGGACACATCTTGTTTATATTATGATTAGTGTTTATGTTACAAGCTATTGGTTGAATTTCTGCCAATTACATAAATCAATTAAATCTGATTTCCATTAAAACGTACTTGCCTGTAGTGCCAGCCAACAATATTAATTCCTCGATACTTTCATGACTGTGCAGTACGTACTGCCGTCTGTTTTGATATAAGAGTTATGGTCTTTGTTCCGATCTTGGCCAGATTGAGCACAACAACATTCACGACTTTCATGAATTGCTAAATCTAGTTAGATCGCACATATTGCTATGGGATCGTGACTATGATGTTTTAATTTGAAAAGTACGTGTGAACAATTTAATAAATATGGAGCAGACAGATTTTAATGCTAAACATTAAAAATTAGAACAGAGATATCAGATCACCAAATCTAGATTGAAATTTAGAGACCACCTGAATCCATATAGATTTATTAACACTAGATTTACTGGACCCGTTATTTTGACGGACGAACCCTAGATAAAAAGTTCCGTATATGCGTTTGACTTTTGTATTTTTTTACACTCCCTTTGACAACATTTTTCTACACATTTTGTTGAAAAACAGGAAAAATAGGAATACAATAATGCACAAAATTACTACAGACTCGAAAAACAAACGGTAAAAATGTATCGGTAAATCTAGTGTTAAAATATAATAACAAATGATGATCGTAATAACGTACACAAATTCAAACCTTTAAGTTATTATTATTAAGCAAATGTTAAATAATAAAAAGAACTGACGGACTAAATCCAATAAACATTCAAGCTATGTGCGTTCCAAAATATGAAACGCGAAGTAATAAATTCCACTAATGGTCGCCCATCGAAATACAGGTCAAGCTAATCAGACTCTTCTATAAATGGAATAATCAATAAGCAATACTTTAAGACACATGACATATAACAGGTTATATATTAAAATGTCAGAAATGAATATCGAAAACGAAAAAGCCCTATTGTACTTTCAACTAAAGTGACTTTTCTGTAAAAGCAGTCTGCTTTTAAAAAGACAGAACAAAAGGGTACAACAGAGAAAAGACAAGAATTCAGAAAGACTATTCTCGGAAATTTTCAATGAGTGAACTTTGACATTTAGAGCTAGAGATGTTACGATAATGTTGGGTTACGTATTCAATGAGTTTTCACATAGAATGGAAAACGAAAAGACAAAAGATTTACAGATGGTTCTTTTACAAGGGCAAAATCTGTTCATATACATAACTCTTAGATTACGATAATACCTATACCTAATAAAAAATCCAAATGAAATATCTCTCTCGTTTAAATGGAAATTGACACGAAATTTTTAACATTGCTTAGTTCATTTTGAATGTTTTTTTTTTATAAATTGGTTTTTATATGTTTATTTGTGTGATTATTAGTATTTAAATAAACGTATAAAGCTTGTAGTTTTAGGATTACATGATAAGTGCAGGTCGTGATTCTAATTGTACATTGCCAAAGCCTATAGATATACAAAAGACCAAATAAATCGCAGCAGACTTTTTGGCAATTTGTTGCAGAAGTAAGCTGTTTGGTTACTTTAACAAGTAAAGCTACTATTTTCATATCGTGTTTTTGAACATTTTAATCATTTGAAAATTACTCACATTGTACTACTCGGAAGTGCAGTCGTTAGTCGCCCTGATTTAATGACTATGGTAATGATAAGGTACCGACTTTAAACACCTCATTTGATAATCGAACTAAATCTAGATAACTTCTAGTGCTACATATGATTATACTTGACCTATGTAAAAGACTAATAAAGGTCAACAGCAAAGGAAAGGTGAGCAGACCTAATGTAATTATAAGGATTCTCATTGTCAACTAAAACTTGCAAATGGTAGCAGAAGTAATTTGTGGCGACGATAATCAGTTAAAGTAGAAACACACAAGTTAATGTTAAATATTGCAATGACCATAAATATAAGTGCAATTAAAAAAAACATTAAGGTATAATGTTGTTATTAATCAAATTATATGGTAATAGAAAAATAGTAATATCAAATGAGAAGCTTGATTGTAGAACCGCAACAATTGTATTTCGCCTGCTAAGCTGTCTTTATCTTACTTGGCACTAACGTAGTATTTGGTTTTACCACCTAAAAAAATTAATATATTGAGAAAATAATAATAATAAGATCGCCTGCAAAAGCTAATAATGCCGAGTCAACTTATCCTTTTCTCCGTAAATACTTTTATTGTTTTTATAACTGTTAACATGTTTTTACGCAACTTCACATTCTCATTGGAATTACCGCAATTGTTAATTACTAAAAGATTTCAATTTATTATCGTTATATGAATTTGAAAATTTGTAATCGAAACGAATTTAATACTCGCTAAAACAAACAACAGTTAGGTAAAAAATATCCTATCGTAAAGGCCCGTTCGTTTGATGTAATTTAATTATTAAATATGTATAAATTAATGAAGTTTTTATTTTAACCTCTGACGGTCTTACATGTTGCTTTATGCATTGAAAATGTGAAAAAAAAACCTTATGCCCTGCGGGGACCTGCACCTGAATCGATCGACAAATAGTTGCTGGTACGGATGTGCAAATCCTGGCGCTAAGGGGCCAGGTGATGCTTTGCTTCCAATATGGGCCGTATTTAACTCTGTTCATAATAATATATATTGACACCTATCACAAATCAAGTTTATAACTTTTATTTAGATTACAAGTAAATAATTAAAGAATATCTTAAATAAATATTATTGCGAATAAATCATTGCAAATATTTTTGCAGACAAAATTTTACGCACACATAAACAACACAGCTATAAAAACATATAACACTCGAATAATATGTCCAATTATGCCACAGGTGGTACTTGACAGAATGTAATGGCAAAACACTCAACGTACAATGGGAGGAATATCTTGAAAACGTTTCGTGAGGAGAGAATTTTATCATTAACATGCGAAACGTGCTCCAGACAGCGAAATCTTTTGATTCTTCTTTGAATGAAGTCGATTTAAATTCTTCTTAATATTCCTCGTGTTTGCTTACTATCGAAACTATTAAAATTGAGTATAAAATGTTGTCGTTTACTTTAATTTAATTTTTTTATCTTTAATACAAATTATTTAACTCGTTAATAGAATACAGTGAAAGGACTCTTGGTTTGTCCTTATTAATTATATTTATATAAAAAAAATCACAACATTCCGACTTAAAATATTTAGTGTTCAATTACACAATTTTACGGTCAAGGTTTCTTGCGTGAGCTTCAATTTACAAAGGATTATTTCGGCTGTCGCAAATTTTTCAAATCAGAACATATTTGTTAATGAATACGTACAGTAATATTAAATGGAATGATGCTGGAGTGATAAATAGAATTTATTTAATCCCTAAACACGTACAATTACGGAAAATTTTCCAGGAACGTTCAGTATCAGAGTAAATAAACATGTTGATATATAATAGCTAAATATGTGTGATGCGAACAGGCGAAATATACGATATGGGAGACCGCCCTGCCGATATGTACCGTAAAACACATATAAAATCACTATTTTTGTATCGTTATTTGTAAACCGTAGCCGTAATTCGGATGTAAACGTTGGACGGTAGGTTTACATCTTGCCACTGCCACGTCTCTGTCACTCGATCGTCTAGGGTGTTGCGTGTGCTTGATTCACTTTCGTTGTACGCTTTACATTTTTGTCGACTGCGAGGTGGGGGGGAAAAGCGCGGGGTCGCGTTTTCGGAGCGTCGCGACGCCCACCGTCGACAGTGGCGCCTCACGCGGCACTGACTGAAAACTACCGGGCTTTGGATACAGGAACGCTCCAAACGGACACACAAAATTATGTTTCGCACGTCGCCGCGACCTTATTGCGTTGGATTAGAGTCTTGTTCTCGCTGAAGCGGCGGCCCTTTAAATTTAATACGTACTCAGCTACCTATAGATAGGTATCAGGATGTCCCTTTTGTTCGGAACACGCTTGTTCCGCTCTCGGAGTGTATTCCGTTTCATTAGGGCGGCACTACGGTTATATAAACTGCAGTCGTTACCTTAAGCACCCCTCAACACTTTATTATTTTTCACCTCATTTACGACAAATTTTATTATCTACGTGAAATTACGAAAGAGAAAAATAAGGATTCGGCGGAGAAAGATAAATTTTAATAATTTCGCATAGCATATTGTTTTGCATTACGTAAACTAATAGTTTATTTCAAAGATGGAAAACACTTACTTACATACTAGAATAAAAAGAGAAAAAAATTATATTACGATTGGAAATTTACTCTTAATTACAATATGTTTTTGCTATAACTTGGAGAATAATATAAAATCAGAATTAAGCATACTAATGTTTTAAACAAAACGTGAAATTTTGTATCGGCCGATGAGATAAATAATAAAAATTCCTACGAACTCTTCAATCAACCGAAGATTTATTCCTTCATGTATTCCTTTAAACAAATCCAATCCATCACTACGTGCCGACCCATGAATATCTTAAAGGGCTTAAAATGATTTACTTACATCTTTAGGCATTCGATTTATTAATCGTGCTTTATATGTATATATTGCAAATATTTGATGTTTCTATTTATTTATTTTTGTAACGTTTATGGGCTAACGATATCAAACAGTGTTATGTGACAATGAGGCAATATATGGCGAAGTGTTCGCCCAAAATACTTCCGACTCTCATATATACGACTGCCAGAACATAAAAATGCTATAATGGTGGCAGACTGACATTGAGGGTTGCAGTTAGTCAGACGGGTTGGAAAAACCGCACCACTACCCAGACCCAACTACATCTGTGGCTCTGGAATCGAACCCACCGTTAAAAAGCAATAGGTAAACCACTGCGCCACGGAGGCATTCAGAAGTTTCTATTAATGCAACAAAGGATCTTAACTTGATGATAATTGTTGTGCCTTCCCGTAACAATAACACTTTACTAGTCATTTCGATACACAGCCTCGCAGGACTTAATAAAATTTTATATGCACCCTGTTATTTGATGACGTAAATAGACCTTGCAGTGGTAACTATACGCACGGCATCCATCAAACCAGTATTATTTTGTTTTACACAAAATGATGGATGACCGTACGTTCAAATTTTAGTCAGAAATAATCGAAAAAATTATCCTACTTGGTCTAACACTGGAGATACGATTTTATTATCATGTATAAAATATGGAGAAATAAAGAGCGAGTATTAAAATAGAGTAAATAGCATGGTTATTGTCTTAATTACCACGAGAACTGCATTTCCATGCATTCTCATTTCAAAAGTCGTTAAAATATTAAGAGTCTTGGCAACGTAGTGACGGTCCCCACTTCTGATATATGTTAATTAGTTGTGTAAGTGGAATATGTTTAACTGGCTGAAGCGAAAATTCATGGGTATTAGACCCACGAATTTTACCGTACATTGCGTACCAACAGTGATAGTGAAAAAAATATTTTAAATAATGAATCGCCATCGCTTTTATAGTCGACTATTAAATGACAAAGATTATTATCTATATATTAATACGTGAAGCAAAACTTGTGTATTTCTAAGGAAATTATATAAATATAGGGTTAGGGAATTTGGCATAATTAAAATTTATGTGGAGTGCACAAAGCTAATACGTAAAAAATGTAGGCACGCCTTTTATTGTTGGGGATAATCCTAAAAATTATTCACACGTTTTCAATATTAAACACAAAATGTTAGAAGCTATCGATTTTAGAATAAAAAGAAATAAAACGTTTACATTGTTGAACGAGCAGATCAACCTAGGTAATACACCAGTTTTAACTTTATTTAGAAATAGTACTAAAATGTATCCATATATTAAATTTGGAAAACAGCTTTTTTCAAAATCCTTTAATCAAATTTTTACTGTTGGATTTAAGGCAGGAGAGAAACGTATGGTGTATTTTTGACATTTTTGCAATTAATATTTTTTACGATTACATTATGTTTGTTTCATGACCAATTTTTCATTGTGTAAACTGGTCTACAATAAAAACCGTTTCTCACTTATTTAAAGAATCTCCCCACAAGGTAGGTTTTAAAAAAAAAAATTATTTAAAGTCTTCTTAGGTAATTGGACATGCAGTTGAACAATTTAGTGGCGAAATAGTAGGCACATGAGAAGCCGCCGCTCGCCTGTCCATTCGTTCAGCGTCATAATGTTGAACGCGTAACATCTGAAGATGTCACATGTGGCGGCGAAACGTGTTAGCGTTGTAATTGTGTTTGTAAAATAGGTGGAAATTAGAATATTCATTTTATTTTATTGACACATGCAAATAAAAAAAAACATTAGATACACATGCATTGTCTTACATAATACCAAAAATACTGGGTAATAGTTAGAATTAGTAAGTAGGGTCTGTGCTTCAAAATAATGACCAAATAACATGCCTAGCTCAGTTATAAGACGAGGTTTGTTATTGATTTTATCAGGTTACGTAAGTTGCCCGTTGTAACAGTACAATAAGTAAAGACGCAAACAAAACTTTTTTCTATGATACTTCGAAGATTGTAGCAAAATGCGCACCTGATTGTTATCAATGTAATCTCACTACAAGTTTTGATTATAATAATATATTATGACATCTTTCGTTTATTGACTAACACTTGACTTCGTATTTAAGTGACAATAAAGTCGATGGTAAAAGCGTGTTCGCCCATATACTTCTAGCTTCCACATAAGGTTATGGTGGTAGGTTGACATTGAGGGTGGTAGCGAGCAAGCCAGGTTCGATAAAACTCTACCACTATTCAAACCATTTAAGTTGAACTTATGAGCTTTGTGTTACGAGGCATCTGTGCTGCAAGATAAGGCATCCAGCGACAACTCGGTCTTAAGGCTAACAATCTTTCGAACTGTTTTGGTGATATTAGTTCTCCTAGAACCTCATCAATTTTGATCATGAAACCCTGGGCGAAGTTTTATTCATTACTCTGATGTCGAGATTTTGAAGAATTGCAAAAGATATATCATGTGAAATTATAGTTAAATGTTTTAAAAAGGACTATGTGTCTGGTTTTAGGCGGCAGAAATTTTTCACTCTTATTTTACGTAATAATAACATATAAACCTACGAAAACAGAGTGGTAACTGAAGACGCAATATAAGGAAGGTTTGCTAACGGGAAGTAACGTCTATGTAATTCGGTCGAGTTAATTTATTCACGAACGCTTTCGTTAAGAAGCAATAAGTCACGAAACACGTGACTCCATCAGCTGACTTTAGCCGGTACCGGCTCGCAGCGGGTACCGTGCCACTGAAATAACTACGATCGATAGCGAAAGGGCCAGGGCGGCGCAGGACGCATAAAAATGCTACGGAAAGTATATTACGCATTGGAAATAAAATAAAAGTAAATTAATTTTGAATGAACAAAAAAAAATTTAAACGTAATTTCGTAATAAATTAAATGCTATTTAATATATTGAACGTAATGCATAGAGCTGATGCATACCCCATATTGTAGAAGGGACTGCGCCATCATAATGTAGCCAAGCCTCGAGAGGTACATTTGTCATTCTCTCGGACAGTCGTAGTACAGTCTCAGTGTTAATTCTTTCAATCCAGTTCTCATATTCCATTTTCATACTCATACTCGTGTGCGTGCGTACATCTATGCTTGCATATAATAACTTAGATTTTTAGCTAGGGCGCCCTTCGGAGCGGATTATGGTGATTATTTATGACTCCGGTTCGCGGGAAAATTCTCACGTTGGATACCCTTTCGATACGGGAAATGAGAGAGTTATGCCGGTTATAGTCCGGCATAACTCTTTCTTCCTCGTAGCGCGTTCCCACTTTGTTCTTCTCAAAGCCTTCGACTGGAACTGTAGTTATGCCTCAGTAAGCTATCGTTGTTAAAAATAAATATATATTAAAATGTCTTCTACAATGAGATGTCATTCATGTGTAACATTGTTAGATACCTAGGTTTACTAAAGATTTAGGCTTTCATTTCAAGACAATGTTATTCCAACAAAAGTAATACTAGTTATCTCTCAATCATGGTGTCGGATGAAAGCAATAGAGTCCGCCTTGTTTTAGAAGATTATCTTCTTCCCAACTTATATCATGTACATGCCCAAACTCAATCCACCCAAACCCAAATTCACGCCCCATTTGTTCTATTGTAAGTGTAATTAACATAATGTGATGTAATTATACGCGAATACGTAAATAGACTATTATTACTGAACTCCAATAACAAAGTTTAATGATTTATCTTTAATTTTTTATTCGCACCGCTTGACTTGCCGTCGTCTACGCGCTTCTCTGGGCGTTGTAAATTTTTTTTTATTTAATATGAAGATCAGTCTCTTACCAACCAATCGACCTTATTATTCAAGGCCCTAGAACACGCGGCAGGCCCAAGAAACGCTGTTTGATTACCGTAAAAGCCTACATGTCAGAGAACAATCTATCGCTAGAACATGCCGAAGATCAGGCAAAGATTCAGTAGGAACACTAGGCCTCTAACACTAGGCCGGGAGATCACTGTCAAAGAAGAAGAATATGACGATTAACTCTCTTTAATATGTCTACCAACATCCGAGCCCATCGACTTAGAGAATACATTTTTTATTAAACACCCCCCTCCCCCCACGTAGGCGTGGAGGTATACGTCTCAAAGAGCAAACCCTTTAGATTTTATTTCTCTAGGACCCTCGGTTTAGGTCAGTCAATCAATGAATCCGTCACGATTTTCTATTTTATATATATAGAAGATAAAATTTTAAAAAGGATACTGAACGATTGAATGTCCATTATGGAGAAAAACCGCAAAAATAAAATTTAAGTGGTACTTTTGCACATTTTTCCATCAACTCACGCATACGGCTCTAGTGTGTGTGCAGTTTAAAATCAAATATTCTTAGACGTACATAAATCATCGCTAATGTTCGAGACGTTTCAGTTTCCATGGAATGTGTCAGGACTGACTGTAATGCCGCATTTCTTGTTCCGATGATCCGAGATTGTTTACCGAGTGACGTCATTGCGTCTATTTCAGCAAATGTTTGTATGAATACGTCCAGCTTCAAATATCTAGTGGCCTATTTTTAGATATCTCATTTCACTAGAGACCGCTTACGACATGTTACGTCACGAACTAACGAAAGTGTAAAAAGTACGAGATAATTATTTTTGAAAATGCATCCAAATCCTTCCTACGCGGACGAAGGTATGAGTGGAAACTAAACAGATTTTAAGGTTATTACAAGATGTACCTTATACATTAAATTTAATGTTTTATTTCATTTTACATCATTTATTATAGCGTACATTTTGTCACGTTGATTGTACAAAACAAACGATACTTTATTCGTCTAGACTAACACAAGTTTATTGCATTTCGAAATTGAACGCGAAATAAAATATTAGCACTTAAGTAGGTAAAACGTTTAGTTAATTCTAAAAATAGTGCACATTTATGAATTCTTAAGACATCTTTGTGAAGATTCATTTAAATAATTGAATTTTTCCTCGACGTTTGGAGAAAAATCTCAATTACCCGAGAACATTATTTCTTGCTCTTTCCTTTACACGTACATGACTTCGCGTTGGGTTAACCGATTTAAATCTCGAATTGTAAGAAAAGATGAAATCATTCATTATTTTTATATGATAATTTCGTCCAAAATACTTTTATTAGGACTAATGTACAACCGAGTCACCAGGAAAATGAAACTGAGAAAGCAAAAAACTACTTACACCTTACAATTAAACATGATGATTTTCATTTGCGCCTACAAAAAAAAACGAAGAAGAAAATATAAAACAAACTCCTAATAATTTAGAACAGCATCTTTAAGCCGTAAATTAGAAAAGGTATAACCAACATTATTACGATGTCTGAAACTTTAACCTTCATCATTTATGGACGAAAGAAAATGATAAAGAACAAAGATCACATCTACAAATTCAAAATCCTTACTGATTGATTGACCTATATTGTAACGCATAGCCTAAATCGATAGACCTAGATATATGAAATTTGGAGAGTATAATTTTATGATATACAACTATCCACTACGAAAGAATTTACTGAGAAATTCAGAATTTCAATTAAACAGTTTATTCTCCGAGCCGATGGACACGAAATTACTGTGCATACTGCAGGGGGATGAATATTAATAGTAAATAAGAAAAAAACCACGCCTAGCAAAACGCGATATATGTAAATTTATACATAAAAGTGGAAAATAATAGATAAATATAATTATTGAACATACTTTAAGTTATTAATGCGGTATTAATAAATGTAATAGTCGGTATAAGTACAAGACATGTTTGACAATTTCGTTTCGCACGCGAAATATAATTTCCGTAACGAATGTTCTGCGTCAGTGCGGTTAGTATCGGCACATCGATCCACGCGACGGACAAATATCTGAACAAGCCGCGGTTGCAAATTCTGAATTCAAATTTACTTCTGCTTTTGGATATACCAATTGACGTAACTTTCACTCGAAAATATTTTAACTGAAATATTTTTTTTTTGTAATCGGCAATGAGCTAACAAATTATCTTTATTTTATACGATGTTAGGTAAAAATTATATTAGGATAAAACTATTGTTACTTCAACTAAATGAAATAGTGGATTTCAAAATTACATAAGTCAGACTTAACCCAAGCTGACATAACCTTTTGACGGCTTCCATGACACAAAGGGTTACTGCTTGCTCCATTACTATGATGCCATGTTCGATTCATGGCCGCATGAGTAGTAGGAACAGAATGGTCGTAGTGTTTCAATTCGTGTGGTTAATTACCAGTGCCAATATCAATCTGCCACCATAAGAGCATTGCTACATATAAATACCAGATTACACTGGACGATAACGGTTTACCATCTACGGTCTCATTGTCATCTAACGTGTCATGATCACCTGCCGATTAAAGAAAATACCAATAGGGTCAAACAGCAGTTGTTTTTTTTTATTGCCAAAATAACACAAAAATTTTACATATTTCCTCTTCCACAACAAAAAAGCTTGTTACACAGTGGGTAACTGTTTACGGACGTCCTTATTCGATTCCGAAATTCTAAGTAGCAAAGTATAGATGATGGTAGGATTAATTCGATACAGCCCGCCATAAGTGTCTTTGTTCTATCAGTAAAATATATAAGAGCAAAAGTATTCCGCGAACACGCTTTACCATATTATCTCATCGTTATATAACAACATGTAAAATTGAGGACACACATAAGAGCTCATGTCGACAAAAGGTATTTTTTTTTCGCTTTAATGCGTTCACGGCTGCGGTACTTAGGAACGCATTGTTATTTTAAGTCGTTACCACCTATTCGACAGGCCGTGTATTTGTGAACAATAGGCAGTCGAAATGGAAACGTGATCAATTTCCGTCACCACCCGCGCCACCTCCACTCCGAGAGCTGCGACGCCTATCGAAAGCGGCTCGTGGCGCACATCCAGCCAATCGATGATTGCGAATACGGGAAGCGGTAAATTAGCGCAGTCTCAATTAACATTAATTAAAAAAAAATCGAGTGCGATTTTATCTTTATCGGTTATAAGCTCACACTTGACCCCGATTGCATCTGATGTTAAGTGACAATGAGGCAGTACGTAGTTCGCCTACAATACTTCTGGCTCTCACATTTATGACTGCGGGAACGAAACGTTTTCGTTATCCCGGCGGATTGACATTGAGGCTGTGAGCTAGCCAGGCGGATTTAAAAAACCTTTCCACCATCCAGACTCCACCTACTCCTATGGTCGGAACGTAATGAAGCAAGCGAGTGTACCACTGAGCTACGGAGGCAATAAAATTTTATTTCAATTTATTATGAATAAGTACAATTGTGGACATGATGATCTAATGGAAATCAACTTAAATAATTTCTTTCTCTTCTTTCAGTGGGTGGTCTGGAAAATATTGCTTTCATAGCGATAAGACCGCTCCTTGCACATTTATATAACCATTTATTTTTAATTGTGTTATAACCTTGGTTTTTTTTTAATGTACAATGAAGTAGATTATAGTAATTATTATTTTTATTATAAATATTTCATAAAACTTACTGTCCCTTGACTTTTTATATATAAACTGGTTATATGTGGATCGAGAACGATGACATATTGTGACTATACTATATATTGTAACGGATTTCACCAAACAATTCTATAAATATATTTAACTTCTGTCAAGAAAAATGGGGTGTCAAAAGTACATTACAGTCCGTGGCATCAGTCGTAAATTCTGAATGTAAAAAAAATTCATGAAAAATATTTTGAAATTGGAACCCTATTACTGAAATTTTAGCGAATTCTATCTCATGAAGAGTAATAGGCAGAAAGTTGTAATTTTAACAGTTGTTTATTCGCATGGCCGCTACCACACCAATAAATAAAAATATAACGTTACTTCCGAAAAACGTGATTTTATCGGTGTTTATTGTACGGAACCCATCGCAGTGCGAGTGCGTCTCGCACTTGTCATTTGTTTAATATGAGACACGATTAGGAGTTTTCTTAAGCAAAAATTTTATACCTCTTGTTCCGCTATTTAGATAATGAACTCGTACCGTTATAAGTGTCCAACGTATTGGTTGTTGACGTATTACTTATTTAAATAACTGAAAGAAAAAGTGTAATAAAAATTTTAACGGAAAACTAAAATTCTCAACAAAGATCGAAACGTAGGAAATCCTGTCTATAATGGAACTAGAAATAGACCCATTAATCTTACAAAATCATGTAGAGATACGCAATACCGATAATTCATGTCTTCATTAGTTACCTCTTTTCATAGACTACCCACTGCAAAGAATGTAGAATCTTGAGTTATGTGTAATAAAAACTAAAATTGCTTACACGTGTTTCAATTTAGAGCCTGCATGAAAACGATCGTTGGTTAAATAGCATTGGATACAATGGTAGTATGTTAAATTAAAACGTATTTATAGTCGATTATGTTTTTTTTTAAAATGAATAAGTATTTGTAATTTTTTTTTTACGAGCGTCACTGGTTTAATTACTTTACCAAATAAATAGCGAAATTCAATTATTGATAGAATTTTTTTAAACAACTGGCTAACTACAATTCTCTATCACAATCTGCAGCTATTACAGCATCACTGTCTTTAGACTATCATATTCTTTTGATTGAGACCACCATATTGTCACTGTCACTTCGTATCACGTAAAATGGAGGCCAAATCTTAGCCAATTGTTTTTAGCCAAGATTTTTCGAATATCTCATTAAAAGTCGATACATATTATCACAGTTAATTAATTACAAACGTTGCATGCGCCAATTAAAAGTGCAACAAATTAATAGAGAGTGAATTTTGACTGTCTCCGTGGTGCAGTGGTTTACCCACTTGCCTTGTAACGCGAAGGTGTCGAGTTTGATTCCCGGGACACAGCAGTACTGGAGCCTGGATGTTGGTAGGGTTTTTCGAACCCGCCGAACTAACTACCACCCCAATGTCAATCTGCCGCCATAACAGCATTCCTGAATTGCGGCAATCATACATGTGAGAACCAAATGTATTCTAGGCGAACACGCTTCACCATCTACGGCCACATTGTTATCAGGTGAAATCGAGGTCAAGTGTTCGCTCATAACCTGTAAAAAAATACTACTGGGCTTACAATTAACTATCGGAAAAAATATGAAAGTTATCTTAGTAAAATATTTTATGAAAGAAATTATAACTAGGTATATTACTAAATGTGCTGATATTGAAGATATACCTGACGGTACATATTTAGGTTCGTTGTCTGTTGACCAAATTGAACGCCAATATTATAATAAGATTTAAAAAAAAAAGGTATCCATGTAGCTAGAGTCAAAACTTTGCGTAATAAACCAAACGAAATCATCAAAGCAAACAGAAGCAGGCCGTCAAAAGTAATTCTATCGCACGTCGTTTAACTGCTAGTTATAGTTAACCGTAGCTGGGTGATCGTGACCCAAAAACTTTGGCAGTCTGTCAAACATTTTCAGTGTATAAACACTGACGGGACGCGCACCGATACTGGGCTTCTTCCACGAGTTCAATCGTGCTCTATCTTTTTATGGGGAAGTAGATAACATTTATTTTGAAAAGAATAAAGTTTGGAACACAATAGGAAAGTTAACACGACTTTGATATGGTTAAGTGATAGGTTGATACTTTCGACGATATAAGATTCAAAATGAGCTGAAAAGATACTTTTGGTATGTAACCGTTTACTTAAATACTTTAGCTTGACCTGTGGACACGCCTCGGCTAATAAAATGTCTGACAAGAGAAAAATTTGCGCCAACTTTTTCCTTACTTTTATTCTATGATTGCTCCGTTGGTCTAATTGTAGTAACTCTGTCTCTTACATTAGGGATTGCGGGTTCGATTCCCACTTATGATAAACATTTATGTGATATACATTTTCTATTTATTCTGGGTTGATTAATTAAAAATGTCTACGTATATATATCGGTTTCTGATAACCCATACTACAGGTGCTGCTTAGCTACTTCTCTTGGGATCGGAGTACTGTGTGAAATATCCCAGACACTTACATATATATGTTTTTTAAAAATGTCCATGTATGTACTAGAAAATCATTCACTGATAAACCATACTACTGGTTTATAGGTGCTGCTTGGCTAGCTATCTTGGATTCAGAATACTGCACGGAAGATGTACCAGATATTTACATTTATTTATTTATTAATTTGATGTACAAAATGCTCTCGTGGGAGCAACGACAGATTGTGTTGTTACTAACCCCACTTTAATAGGAAGTTTATTAGAAATAAATCGAACTCTTATAGTATATATATTTTTTAATCACTAGGAATACTTGACGAAATGTGAAGCCGACAAGAATAATAGTGGACGGCGATACGACAGGGCTGTACTATGAGATCATAACGAAATTATAAATCATTGCCTCATGTGCGACAACAGTCAACGAACTGCGCTTTATCATGTCTGTATTCGCGTAGGATCTATGATTATTGTGTTCATTACGCTTACATTGGTAGCACCTACTTCATAATTGAACATATACGTTTTCGGAATTAAAATTATTGCATATGCACAAAACATCATTTATATACACATAGGTATAAAAACTTAAGACTGAATTCTTGACGTGCATGTCATAGTAATTAGTATTTAAATATATCTATTGTAAAATAAGAAAATATCTAATATTTTACAAAATAAAATAAGAATGAAATGGATTAAGGAACAAAGATTTTTTTTGTATTTCATTACTTCTATTACTTTTTAACAAATGGCTCTTCATTTGGTGCGTAAATTTTTATTTATGACCAGACATAAATAAAAAGAAATGTAGTTGAATAATTCATTTTAAAAGTTAAAGCCTTTTGAATAAGAATATATAAAATGACGATTTTACAGTTATTTTACATGAATTTTGCTTTTAATTTCCATTTATCTACGGTTAAATTTTTCTTAAAAAAAATCCTTTAATTTGCTATTAAATATTTACAATAATTTTAGAAATAGATCTGTTAAGATAAAAGTAGTGCACGGAATTTATTTTGTTCATTAGATCATCAGTCATTTGTAGTACCATGGTCAGAAATTTGTTAATCACGAGAAATATTCCAAAAAAAAGTGTGAAACTCTTTATGTTAAACAGCAAAAAATCACTCTTCAAATTCCCTTCACGTATTTACAAAGAAATCGCCAGATATTAACAAGAAACATAACCAAACCCCACGAAATTTACTAAACATATGACTCACCGCATAATGTACCTAAAAATAATTTAGTATCTCATTCATAATACGTATACATATTGCGTAATTACGGCACAGAATTCCTTGGCAGTGGCATTCAGTTTACTTCTGAAATAGATAATGCAAGCTTGGACATTGCTTACCCAAAATAATTTGTATTTCACTATTTATTTTTAAATTACAGATGCAAAGGAGAAAATAACAACTTTGTCATTCAACAGTAGTATATGATCGAGACATCTATACACAGATTCTTTGCTAAAGGCCAATTCTAAACATTACATTTTTAACAACTATCATAAAACCTATTGTTTTTTAGACAAAGAGGTTGTTATTGTAAAAATGACATTGGTACTAGTTCATTTTTTTCTCTCTTTCTCCCAAAGAAAAGGCAAAAGCACGAAGTCAATACATCCTATTCTGGAAAATTATTTTTATGTACTTAAGCATTACTTGGCAAATATAGTTTTTATTTTATGATTTATTGGTCCCCTTGTCATCTTAGGATGTAAACCTATCACGCGTTATTGTTAATTGTGATTTAGCAAGTTTTTTTTTTGTTTCCATTGTTAGTATCGTAGCATTATTCAAAGTTTTATGAATGGGTGTTAAAATGATTTAGCAACATTTTTCAATTGTGAATTGTTTTAGGTTTAAACAATATTACATCCACAAATGAGTACATTTTAAAGTGCCTAATCACAGCTTCCATTCTATTTATATAGGTCGTATAGAGAAGAGGACCAAGTACCAAACCTTGTGCAATACCTTTACGGCTTATTTTTTGTTTTGCTTCTGGTTATTGTGGTTGCTCCCAATTTTGACCTAGCAGACTGTAAGAGTATGCAAACAAACGAGCGGTTCACCTGATAGAAAGTGATCACCGTCGCCAATAGACAGCCGCAACACTCTGAGAGTGGCAACTGCTTTGCTGACCTTTGAGGACGAAGTAGGTTCTTTTCTTGAAGGTCACTAAGTCTCATCGGTCCGGAAATACCGCTAGCGATAACTGATTGTGCGTGGTAAAAAAATTGCGCTTCAAACGCACAGTGTAAGATTGTCAATCATCCAGATGGTGACAACGTAATTCAGCGTTGCGT
>DWQX01001031.1:0-32302 GCA_018245475.1 Pharmacophagus antenor
ATATATATATATATATAAGAATATTGACTATTTGTTTTTAAATATCCAATTTATATTGGCGCATTATGGATGATCTGTATGTGCCGTTACATTCTCTGTCGCCGCGTGATAGGAATGATAATTCGTGTTTTTACGATACGACACCGTCGCCTTCGATAATACTTATCTTATACTTGCATTACTGTCGTACCGCTGGACTCGTAACACGATTACAATTTATTTCTCAGGTTTCTTTCGTATTTTTCGTAACTCAGTTTGATTCATCAACTGGTAACAAAATGCTGTTTGTCTTATTAGACTGCCTCACCACATTAGATAATATATTTATATTATTTATTGGTCCATTGGTATAATGTTAGTTGGTAACTCTGCCTCGTACACCAGTGTCGCGTATTCGATCTCGCTCAGGACCAACATTCATGTGATGAGTTGTGTTTGTTGTAACTGGTCGTTAATATATGTGTAATGTATAGGAATTTAAAAAAATATCTATCTTGTGATCAGAGTAACGTGTGAAAAATGTCCTACATATTTTTTTTAGGTTTAATTACATGAAAATTTAATAACACAAGTGTGAGAATTTGAAACATTTTTTGTAATGGCAATTAGAAACGTGAAAGAAACCCGTTAGCAAATATACATAAAGCGTAAGCTTCAAGGCAAATTGATTCGCAGAATAGCGCGATACATAAACGGAATGTCTATTGTTTTGTTTACTGTTTTATAACAACCACCGGTGCATATGGCCGGTACCTGTTTACTGTTAAGATAACGCGCATTGTACGCGTACAGAGGTGTGTGAAACAATAACTGACCGCACGGATAGGCAGTGTTCCATTTCATGTAGGCGGGGTGGCCTCACGTCCCCGCAGCATTATGGACTCTCTTCAGGCGGGATCTAAAAGGTTCCATTCACTTCTCGAATAAACACGTACCTTTCGGTGGTCGAAATTTCATTAGAAAGTCCTCTTCAACCGTCTATAAAAGGTTCTCAATTTAATTTGTGCATGTTTTTGTTCACTTTTTATGTAAGATTACTTATAAATTTTTAATTTACACTTTAAAATCGTATTTCGATTTGAAACGGTCCCATGAAAACTTTTTCTTGGTTTACGGAGTCTGTGTAAGTAGCGTATAGTATTCATCGTTAATTATGTGGACAACGAGGGATCGGAATAGTCCGCCGGCGTCAGTTTCCGTTTACATTTAACGTAGAGTACTTCAAGAGAAAAAAAAAATACTTTAAACAACTAATTTATTATTTCTGTGATATCATCGGACTGTCCACAATAATGTCTTCCGTGTGGCGTCGCTACACTTGACCCATCTCACTCCGACTGAGGTCACCGTGAACGCATAGTGGAGTACCTACGTCTCTTGAATTGTTCGTTGTTCTAATCTACATTTCACTGTCGCCACAGTGGCGGGCTAGTGCCGGTCAGTTTCGCCGTAATGCTCTAGAAATACGATATTGAAGGAATTTCACATCGGTACATGGCTGATGCTATTGTTGTAATGAATAGAATAGGCAGAGCTTTGTGTATTGTTTTCTGTTAGGTAATGGCAGTTTTAATATTCCTTTTTTTTTCGCATTGCATTTATCCTGATACGCGGGCAATGTTATATCTATGTAATATTAATTTATTAACTAGCACGATATGAAAAAAGGACTATGTCCGTCTACAAGAGTACTTCTTAAAATGTTTCCTCACGGGTTTCATTTCTAATTAGTGTTTTATTTTGTTAAAATTGTTCTAATACTGATATCTGGTATTGAACTTAGGACTCTAGATATAGATTTGTAATATCAATTACATGATTATTATAATAATAATTCTCTACGGATGCATCGGTAAGAATAGATTTCGGGCGTTGATAGACAGATCTTCATCAATCGTCAAATAGATTAATTCGTTTTGAAGGAAAATCAGAGAATTTTTTATTTCTATTAATATTTTCAAATTATGGGTAATAGAAGCGAGCGATAATATTATTACTGCTAATGCTGATAACTGCGAAATGTTGAGAAGTATATCGTGAAATAATTTTTTGTATATTTCTTTAATTACTAGATTGTTAAACAACATATTAAATAATGTAGTAATAGCTGGCTCCAAGATAAATACCTTTTATTTTTGTTATCTTTATACGTCTGCAGTTATTTCAGGTATTAACCTAATAAAAGTTATAAAGCATTGTGGATTAAAAACTGACGCCGGGTGTGTACACATAAATTGTATAAATTTATCGCATGTCCCTAAAATTTAGAGCTTTCGCGTTGCGTTTTTTCGCTTGGCGATATTAAGGTCACTATTAAAATTTTTCTTTTCCTTCCGGAAACACCGATAGTTTCATCATCATTATTTATCCTAATAAAGATACAGTCTTATTTAACACGGATGAATAATAATTGTCGTAACTCATTTGTAGATTTTTTTTTGTAATTTTATTGCTTTCTGATCAGATTTTTAAGTGATTAAGCTTTGGTTTATTTAAGCATTATAATATCCTTCTCAGGAGAGCAAATTTGATAGCATGCATTAATTAAAAAGATTTTTTTACCTTTCGGAATTTCGTGTCGAAAAAGAAAAAAATATAGGTAGTGAGTTTAATATCGTCACGCGAAACAATGCAGCGTGAAAGAAAGTTCTGGATTAAGGGACACGCGATGAATTTAAATCATACTCAGGTGTAATAAAGGTTTAGTTGTAATAAGAATTTATGCTTTGTCTTGGGAAGCATGAAAATTATCCAAAAAAACGAATTCAGAACCTTTATAGAAACAGGATACATATTTATGAGCGATATCATACGATATAAAAGCAGGCAGTATCGCATAGCTGAGCTTAACGATACAGAAGATTTTTAATATTTATCTATATCGCTTCTCTCACATGTAGGTCACGGTGTTCGTTCACTTAAATATATATGTATATATATGCTAATTCACCCGAACTTTCGAATGAAAGACGCTTTAAGTATTCTATCTTTTAAGATATTCCCACCATAATCAACCGGAAGACGTCTTCTCATAGATAATGACCACTCCCTTATATTTCTATAGCGATCTATCCAAGGCTGCACGCATCCACGTATACCTGGTACATATGCAAGAACTATTGTTTTTTTTACATATATGATACGTATTTGAGATAACCTTGTTGAAGTACGTTGTTGTATATGAAACACATAATTGTTACACACCTATATAAAAATTAGCAAATTAAGTAAAAGCACCTAATTCTTTTGCTTTTCAAATTGAACCACAAAAGTATTATATTTAAATGTCGGTGCAGAGCGGCATTAAAAAAGGCAGAGCAGTGATACATACTTCTGGTTTCTGGATGAGAACAATTACCACTAATTATTACTTGATTTAGTTATTTTAATTACGTACTAACAATAATTAAAAAAATAGTTTTTGTTTTATTCATATCATAATTCACATATATTTCATTATTAGATGTGCAATTTAAAGTAAAAAACTAAATGAAGCTTTAAATGGATTATCAAGAGTGGTCTTCATTTCACGATCATAACGTTTTACTTAATTAGATTAGCTGGTAACTACTAGACTAACTTTGCCAACTAACGTGTATGCACTACGTATATTTGTCGTGGTTAAAGTGCATTCATTTTAATGTATAAAATATTTAAAAATGTTAACAAACTGAAATCTTAAGACATTGTAGTCCTGCGTTTTGTACACCGGTGCATTATGGTTAGAGTTCACAATTTAATGAAAAATGCAATAAAATTAAATTTAATTGTTACAAAGAAATTCTTATAAATTTAAATGTTTTATGTTTTTTAAATAGAACTGTTCTTACTTGTCTTATAACGCACTTTATATCTCTATTCCGTTCCGTCATCCCATTCACTTTTTCTCTCTCTCCCCTTGTTTTATGTGGTCCAACAAAAATGTATTAAAAGTGATGAAGTAATAAAAGTGCTTGCAGATATCGAAGTTATAACGGCTTTGAAACGAAAAGATCGCATTTTTATTATTTTTGAACATTTCTTACCTCTTCATACAAGGTTTAGCTCAGTTGAAGTAATTAATGAGTAATTTTTTTCCGTCATAACCCTGTACACAACCATGCCAAAGAGTTAGACTTGTAGGGTTATAGGTTCTATTTAGAGTCGTCGGTGAAAGCTATTAATTTTGTCCCAAATTGGTTGGTCGCGGCGCTGTCAGTACTTCCTCTTTTCATGATTTATACCATGAATAGGACGAAGTGAGTGCTAAACCCCGGGGCCGATTTCGATTGCAGACCTCCACCCACAGTTACTGTTTGTTTACGTTTCCCGACTTAATTGAATTCTGGCTTTCATGTTTTTATCATGTTCCCTCGCATTGCTGACCGTTACTTACGACGATTAGTTGACTTAAGGAAACTCATAACTCCAGGTATTGTATGTATACATTGTTCATTTTTATCTCGTGTACAGAAGCTTTTCTAGCCGACCGCAACAGTTAGTATTGCTTTTTTTTTCTTATTGTATTTTGTTATATAATTTAAAATAGCATTCACGATGTGTGACTACGGAAATAAATATATGATCACTTGTTATAAAAAATTAAAATATGCCAATAATATAAAATATTTTACATTACGTGAATGGCTTTCCATGCGCTTTACGAGTTCATTACGTTTGAAAGAGGGTTAATAATGCTTTATTCAGCAATTAACTTAACTGTAAACGTTTTAAAGATGGAAAAATTATATAAAGTTGTGCGCTGCAGACATGAATCTGAGTAGAATTATTCTTGAATTTTGCACTGCTACTAAAGTTTTCTTTTTGTGAAAATTGAATATAAAATAAACTTGTAGGGTGTGGAAGTGGTTTTTTTTTGATAAACCTAATTGTTCTGTATTTTGTAATATTCAATCCCGTTGTACTTGAAATATTCTATTAAAAACATTAATAAAAACCATTATGTACAGTTTATACCCAACAATATACGGCAAGTTGGACCCGGCGAGCTAGGTCACGCAGCGCGCTTTTGTCTTAAACTCCGTAACGCCGCCACTGACATTACTTGAATTGTTAATTGCGATTTTAAGTGCTCTATTGTACTCCAACCGGCGTAAAATTCAATATTCAAAATTTTAAATGCGTAATGTTGGCTTATCATTGAGTTATTTCGACATCCATACAATCCATTTCATTATAATGAATTAGAATAAGACCAGATGTATCAAAGGTATAACAATGCGCAAAACGGGTTTGATATGATAGTATAGCTAGAAACACAATGTGACAACGGTGAACATATGAAAGACGAAAGGGAAGTCGAGCGGATGGCTGGATGTTTTTCCCTTGGCGTGCCCGCCTGGCGCCAAGTTTTTTGTTGTACGTGCCTTTGTAGAGGAAGTTGAAAACATTTTTCCATGTCCCTCGCTTCTTTAGGGTCAGTTAAGGTTTGTCGTGCTTGATCTTAGCCGCTAAGAAATTGTCAGTGTAATAAGTAGGTCAAGAAGTATACCCGTAGCAGCCGTTGTTTGCTTCGTAAATTACACTCGCATTTTCTTTTTGCATCAAGACAATTGTAGAGAAATGTTTTGTTTTTAGATTATGAACTAGTGCCTGGCCACGAGCACGACGATAATAGTAAGTGGAGAAGTGTTCTATGATGGTGAAGTGTACTAGTTTCGAAGATACCTTTCACTTATTTTTTCACTCTCTTGAAGACTTGGTTGAATAAGATCTCGTAGACGATGTCTTAAATGGATTCATGAAATATTTATCTTTAATAAATCGACTTCAATCATCATGAAAACCTTTAAAATATGCATTATTTTAGAAAATTATAATAATATTGTTTCATTTGTTTAAGTAGCCGTTAAAGCTTACATGCTGTTTCACCGTAATTACTTGTAATAAAATCATTAATATAATTTTTATTTTTGCTATTAACATTTTATGTATAGATATTCTATAAAATGATTTCATTTAATTTATCACTTGATCCTATTCCATTTTCCCTGAACTTAACATTTTAATCTCAGTACTAAGTGTATGAAAATAAACGGGATTACTCGAGAGGACTCTCCGATATTAACCTAAGCATCATTATAATGTCGTACTCTGTTGTAATTAGTTGCAAGCTATTATGAAATTAGTAATAAGTGTTGGTTGACATTTTTAAATCTACTGTAGTAGTTAGTTTCATCATATCAATACCCATAAATTCATATAGTTTCATGTACAGTAAAAAGCTGTGCATTTTTTATGGTGCTATAATAATTTTCCCATTGTAAGCAACAAAAGTAGAATGATGAAATTCTTATACCGCGAAGAAGCATCTAAAGAAATACGAAGTGACATGTCTGTGATTATCCACAATTGTTATGGTAGGATTCCTCACGCCCTGGTCACGTACGCCGCGCGAACTGAAAAGTTAAAAAAACCTATAAGACATGAAATATGTCGCCGTCGTAAGGAAAATAAGTTAGGGATGATATCCACGGATCTTCTTAGATATGTAAAGGCGACAATTTGTCAAGGCTTTCTTGGCTATATCTACCGAAACTTACCTACTTCTATGAAACACATAGTCTCGAGATTTCTTACAAGTAAAGGGTTTACACAAATTCTTGTTGCGGACTGTTAGCATATTTGACGCCTTTAGGACTAAAGTACATTCTTGAAAGTCATCCCGCAGCAATTCTGTTTTGCTACATCATTGTCTAAATACTATACTGAATTTCTATATATAATTTTGTCTTTTAAATATTTAAGTTTTATCGGTGGAAGGTTCACTTACTACGGGTAGCTAGTTCTAGATCAGGTATTCTCAATCTTGTTTCATGTACAGGCCACAAACACGTAATAGTAATGGTGTCGCGGGTCGCAATTATCTGTTAGTAATCGTGTGCCTAACAAAAATATTTACAGAACGATTGCTTAGCTTTTCGCTATTTTTACAAAATAAATTAAACGACTATGAACGAATTTATCGCGTACATATTAACACTGTACTCGGCGTGCTAGCAGTTTTTCCAATGATCTTGAAATTCAAAATAGTTATATTTGCCTCCATAATACGCTTCTCCAATTATGGTCTTATTGTCACTTAACATCAGTCGAAATCGAGGTCAAGTGTTAGTTAGCTTACAATCAATAAAAATAACCTCATTCATTACTCGCTTTTTATTGCGAAGTAAAAATCTCAACGAGTGTCTTCTTATTGCCCATAAGACGTATCACATCAGAAAAAATTTAAAAATATCAACATTATTATACTCCATAAATATTCGTGGACATGATATAGTGATTCTATTTGTGAAAATGACATACTGATATTTAATGGGGGTTCAAATTTATTAAAACAGGAGCGTTGGCAGAGCGCCCTCCTATTCGTGGTGCGATGCATATTATGTTCTCTTAACCACTTCATCTTTGTGGCTGGTTTTGTATAGTTTCTATAGCAAGAGTTTAAAATTTGAACCATTGAAAATAATTTCAATAAACTATTATATAAATTCTTGTCTTTGATCGTATAGTAATTTTTTTATTACTTATTTCATTATCATTTGGTTGCCTCTTTGGTGCGGCGATTTACCCGGTCCAATTTCCAGGTCACAGTAGTTCAGTCTGGATGGCGGAAAGGATTTTTGAATCCGCCTGGCTAGTTACTATCCTTAATGTCGATCTGTCAGACAGTCACAAATATGAGAACCAGAAGTATTCTGGGCGAGTATTTTTAACCAACTAAGCTCTCATTGTTACTTAACACCCGGCGAAATTGAGTCCAAATGTTAGGACATAACTGATAAGAACTATGGAGTTATGGTTAATGAATATCATATGATGCCCATCATTAGTCTTTTGAAATATTAGTTACCGGAAGGCGCTAGTACCGTGTCACAGTAGTACAAAAGTATGTGTTCTATTATGTAAGCCTTTGTAATTGTGATTTCTCGCTCAGGGCGGCTTCATACCAGCGTATTATTTCACTCATTAAACGAAGCTCTCCGCGCACATTAATCCACCTGTCCGGTTCATTGTTTTAACATGGAAGCTGCTTCTCATAAGAAATATGGGTTTACCTCCCTTTAACACGTTTTATGTGCGGATAAAGTAAAATGAAAGCATACAGGGTTTAAGTACGATTATTTTAAGTTCATTATTGTTATAAAAGCTCGGTGTAAAAATGGTCATTGATATATCCACGCAAATGATAGAAATTCAAAATGTAATCTTTAAAATTCAAGTCTGTCGAAATCCTAATTCAAATTGTGAGGTTATGCAACACGGCGTTTTCATTACGAAACCCATTTAAATCGTGGAAGTGAATTTCAAATGAATTGTCAATGCTTCTTCTTGTTTGCTAATTGAAATTTGATTGAGGTCAGTGTAACTTCAGAGAATTTCATTTTAACTAGTTTCATGATAGGGATGATATTTACTCATACATATCAGGCTACATCTATAAAATGTTATTTAACTTGTTACTTGTTTCCAATTTTCAATTGAATTTTTCTTCGTTGTTTTTGCCTACGGCTAACGGTGCGGATGTCGTAAATAAAAAAAATAAATATTTTCAATTTTTTCCCAACATTTTCTAAATTCAATTTCGCGCCATCACTTCCCAGCAATATGAACGGAAATTGCCAAGTGCTAGACGAGAAAGTTGTGAATCCGTTGGCTCATAGAGTTGTGGTTACGTAAAGCGCCGCAGTAGTTGACTTGCTGCTAACTTCAATATCTATTGATTTCGCTTGTGTAGAAGTTTTTGTAATGGAGCGTTGAATAATTCGCTGTCGAAGTCGGCGCTAATCGTAAAATTTCATTGCTAATGTCAAACGAGGCACGCGATGTATTTCGCATTATTGCTGTAGGCCGTAACCTCCGTAAGTAGTGGCGTAATCGTTTATTTGATTATTACAGGTTGTTATTGCAAATAATAATAATATATAAATAGCGACACGTTTCGTGTTTTTGTACTTACGTCTCGGTCGATATGTCGAAATGTTGTAGTCAATGTACTTTAGGTACCAGTTTCTCTCGTAAAATCTTTCACCTGCTGTGAAAATACTTCGTTTTGACGATAAAAAATATAATAATTTTTTTCGTAAGTTTAAATTCAATTCTTTTATGCACTTCTTTTTTTCCTTAATGTTACGGGATAAAAGCGACTTAAAATCTCATCTATTACAGACATAATCTCGGCTTTTAAACATCAAACTCGGCCGCATTTAAGGAATAAAAGCGGGGGAATTGCGACGGAGAGATTCTCGTAAAAATACAATTATAAGGTTACCGATAACACTGACGAAGGCATTATCCACGTATTAGATCGGACGGGTGACGTAAAAATCTCGGGATTTAGAGATTTTCTCTCGGATGTATCGGTATCCACCGACATTTAATTTGCTATGAACGCTACGCTAGTGAAATTTAGCGGAATGAGTATTGTATTTAACATTTTTTTTTATTATCTGGTATATAAATTTAATGTAAAAAGTGTTCGTTCGTATATTAAAAAATATTTTTCATTCATTACTACAATGCAGATAGTAAATTGTGTCACATGGACCATGTTCTTTTTAAACAATCATATTTTACACCGAGTATGTTATTTTTCGCGGTGCTGTTGTATAATTGGGTCTTAAGATTTCATTACTTAACATATACGATGAATACGAGAATGTCACTGCAATACGTTGATTGATAATATTTATCAATCGATGTAATAAAATGACAATGATGTCATGGTATCGAATATTAATACACTGTTTATATTTTATCTGAGACCTAATTTTCTAATATTTGGACAGAATTATGTAGTACTAAAGCATCAACAGTCCCGGATCTTGGTATCAGCCGGCTGTGTTTTATAGTCGTTTTGTGTATAAACTGCGATGGAACGTGACGTTTGTACTAAACGCTAGTTTTAGCAGCGCTCCGCCTGGATTTAAGGGCTTAATACACGCTCAAAAATATTTTTAGTCTTGCGAAACTCAATATTAACTTGCTCGTGCTTCACTGGTGATAGTGAATGTTGGTTATAACTGCGTAATAGTTCGAATACGCGAAATATTGGCTATATTTCTGAAAACCCTGCTATTAGTTAAAAAGTACTGATTTTTACTAGAGATAATTTATGAAAAGATGCGTTACATCGTATATGTTAATTCTTTAAATAGTAGGTAGAAATTTTTTATCGAAGCACATTAAGATTGAGTGACTGGCAAAAGATTTAGACCAAAAATAGTAAAATTCAAGAAGTGATTGAGCAAAATCAAGATTACTGCCCAAACGTGTCTTTTAGTGTGATGATTTAACAGTCACGTTGGTATAAAATAAAACGTTCAATTCTCAACGATTTTTTGTTATACTTACATAAGATTTGTCGTTATTATGTAGGAAGGAATACTAGGAGGCGGGCGAAGGTAGGCAGCTGTGCATTTGAAGATAGGTTTTATTGTCACGCGTATTAGTATTCTGTAGCGATATGCAGACGATACCGAATACGCACATTGTTTGATACAGTAATGTATGTATGTGTGTCTCCTATTGTACGATAGAATCGGGTTACGGATAGGGTTGGCAAATGCATGATTTTACATTTGAATCAGTGCAAAAACTATTCCTTGCCGTACTGACTATATAACTTAGGCCTGAGTTACGATTTGGATTATAAATTGAATAACGCGGGAAAATTAGATCGATATTGGAAATGAACACAAATTGAATTTTAAATCTGTTACTTTCTGAGGAAATTGTTTGATTTTAAATATTAATTTTGGTGTTTGAAAGTGTGCATTTTGAAGTTAAACGAACTATTTAGTAGCTTTTAATATACATTTCATGACAAATTGATTTTTTTCGTAATATTTTTTAATATGATTTGTCGTATTGTTAATATTAAGAGTTCGAGTTGCTAAATTTAGTGGACCAGCTATCGAATTAGATTATCATCTCTGATTACACCAGCACTTTTCACTTTTGGGATTGTGGTCAAGCGTTACACATACGTGTATGTAATAAAGTTTATTCTTTTTACAATTAAATATAACTTCTTTATATACACATGTACGAATTGGCAGTGATGTGAAATCAGATGTATAGAGTTCATCGCGCGGCGTCGGTGACCCTGTAGCCTGCAACCACTCTTCGTGCCGTATCAGCGTCGCGTGTCGGAGAGATGTATGACGCCCGTCAATGGGCTATCGGTATCTATCAATTAGTTTCGGTGCGTTCGCGTTAGGCCCCTCCCCCATCCCGCGCCCAACCCCTCGTATCGCGTTAATCTTCGCCAATAACTCATGCACACAGCACGTCCGCGTTAAGACTATGTTTACGGATATTTTTCATGTTATGTCTTTCCGAGTCCGTGGATATTTGATATATTATTGTACTTCATATTTTACATTCAACAAAAAAGTTGCCAGAAAACAATTAAATAAAGTAAATAATAAAGTCTAACACGTTTTAGTATACAGAACTTTTTATCACGGAAATTTACGGCTCCCGTAAATCTAGTGTTAAAGTTCTGTGTCTAAGTAGATTGGTAGTTAACTGAAGATGGTATTTTCTTTTTATTTTGAAATCAAAAATAGGAATGCAATATTTTAATCTAAATTTTATTTTACTACTTGTACGCCGAAGACGTCCTGCGAATGTGTTTTTATTACATCTGTGTATACTCGGTGCTGATATTGCCATACAAAACGAAAAGCCCGCTCTAAGCAAAGAAAAATAATACAGTATAAATAAAGTTAACGTGTAAACTTATGAAAAATCGTATAAATATTGCGATGAGCTAAAATCGAATCATGTTGTTTTAAATTTTTAAATTTAAATTAGAGATGTTAAAACAATCGGTTCGATTGACTGAACTACTAGTAAAACCCCCGGAACGTGTGTGCATGTGGAAATACTCAATGTACCTAAAATGATCAGGAGCGAATGTTGTACGATTAAGACAATGGCACTTTTAAACTACTAGCCGATGCTACTAAGCGATTCTTTCACTTTTATTTGGACTGCAAACGACTACCATCATTTGCGGTAAGGACTATGTTTCTTGCCAACTATGCATTTGTTAACTGTACATTATGTAATACCATTAGTAAATTTGTTTGAAAATTAGTGATGATAACTTTTGAAAATGTAGCGACATTATTTGTCCATTATTAAAATTATGAACAAAGATTAATGACTTGTACCAACTCCAAATACGCTACTGATGTTTTCATTTAGCAGTCATACTCTTACTATGATTGATTATAAACGCCTTAGAGAGAACATAATGCTTTTAAAGAAGGTAAAAGTAAAGTAAAATTTCAGATACAAGTTAAGATTATAATTATACAAACATATTTTACAAATAAATTTTCCCCGTCGAAAATACCGTATAAAATACCCGAGTGTTGCGATTTTGACATGGCGGAATGTAACGGACACTCCCTGAATTAGATTGCGATTGCGCAGTTCGAATGGACGCACCATATTACTAAAGTTCCTTATGAAAAGTTTGAAATGGGATTAGTTTGATTCCGTTCAATGAGTCTTGTGAAATTTTATTTACGTCACGCGCGAGTTTTACTTCGTTTTAAAATGTTGGAACTCTTTTTATTTTATTTCTTTACTAAAATCAGCACTGCAGGAAATAGGTACAAACATTTAGAATTGATTGCTTGTTTATGGGTATCTTCATATAAGAATATTATAAAAAAATCTATCGTCTGCATAAACAGCAGTAGAAACTATAAAAATAGGGCAGTTATACTTACGAATTTGCATAAACGTTTACTATATTATTTTTTATTTTTATGGACTTTTCATTTGAGTATACTACGCATAAAGGATTGCATATGTAACATTTTTAGTTAGATTAGACGCATCCAATGAGACTTAATATCTTGCAGAATCCCGATGAATTACTATGTAATGTATGCAAATGTGTTTTGTGGTTTTTAGACGACCAGATCTCCGCATTTAAATATAGTATATAACAGGCAAAAGTAGGCCGATAGTTCCGTTTCGATTTAACGAAACACTTGGACTCCGCTCACCAGTTCTGTCCACTATCAAATGATGAAGTATTTCCTCTCGCGACCGCTGAGCTCGTTGCAACCAGTCGCGTGGAAAACTCTTGCAAAATATGCAAAGGGTGACACAAACATTCTTTTGCCATAGTGTAATACCTTGTGTTGAAATCTTGTACACGCTGCTTTAATGTTGAATTGTAAAAATAATATTTTTTGTCTTAATGCCATTTATAATATTTACAATGTACTCACTTTTAATGTACAAGCTGTGGCTGACTTAAATAGATTTTTCACTTAAGGCTAAATTAATATAATTCGTTATATGTAAATGTACGTATTGGTGTAAAAATCCCTGGCTGTCTGTTATTAAATAAATAAATAACGTGAATATTTTCTATTAATTACTTAATTTATAAATATTACGAGTGGATGGAGGATTATATAGAGCCTTTTCAAAGATCCAATTGACTGACAGGCTGATGATGATTTTTTTTAATGATTCTGTTCTCTGGATTATTTTAGATTGTCATAAAATCATACGGTTGGGTGATGGACCTCAAAACATTTTGTAGTCGTCTCCTGTATACAATGTAGTTACGTAGATCATTTATCAGGAAAAAACATTAATCTTAGTTAAGTAACTTCTTAGATTCTTTATATATATAAATAAAACTTGACTTGGCAATAATTTTTCAAAGGAGGACGTATAATTATTTTTCCATTGAAATAACCAGAGAGGCCTTTTTATCTCGTTTCGTATAACATTAAAAATGCAGACCGACTTTAACTTCGTAGCACGGAAATTTCCGAGAAAAATTCAAACCGCTGCCACTTTTCCAGCTACCGCAGTGCATCGAATATCAGACTTTAGAGTTGGGCATTTATATTGCTACAATACAACTTTAGGCTAGCAGCATTATTTCCAGTGATTACGAACGTTAGGTAATTTCTTTATAATGCAATATTTAAAAAAAACGTTTCACAAATCAATAAAGATTCTGAATCACTGATGTGCTTCGTTAACTGATCGCTCATCGTAAGTAATGTAACTGGTTCCATTCTCAATCTTCAAGAAATGGTATTATTGTGTTTTATTATCATTTGATAAAAATGCGTCTTGAATAAGACTGACGTATATATAAATGATTGTTTAGAACATAAATGTAACTGGCTTAACTGACTCCGAGGCGTAAGCGTCAGCTCTTTGTCGATAAAAAATAAAATAAAAAATATTAGTACGTCATTGAGCGTATCTCAAGTATAACCATAAAAATCGTAGCGATAAGTAGGTTGAGTGTGTAGTGCACGATATTAATGTTATATTAGCTCTTCTACGTCCGAGTCACAAGGCAAATTAACTATGTACCTACTTGTTGTAGATGGGTCGGTTTATTTTTATAATTAAGCGTTGTTGAACGGTGCATTATTGTTTTTCGTTTGTTAGTTGAATTACTTAAAGCTAAAGATGCGAGTAGGGTAGGGGGGAGGGGGTTCGCTAGTCAGTTTAGATTTTTAAAAATTTATGAACGTTTTGTTTTTATTGTATTTTCTGCGATTTTTAAAATATCTCACGTATAATGAAATCACGAAGTAAATAGCTCTATAATAGAATAATATTTCCGTACATTAAATATTAAATATTTTCATTATAAATTGTCTTTTACATTTTAGTCCACTTACGGCTTTTGATAAGTCCACATGTATATTAAAGCCCTCTAAATGCAAATGAAAAAATCGAATCGACAGCACCGTAGTCAGTTTGTACGGTTTCGCGGCGGTGGATGGCGTTCGTTATAAACGTCTAAAATAGCCTGTGATGTGGACGGTGGGCAATTAGCCGCGACTACACCGCTAGGATTAATTCCGAACCCACTTACGGTACATCAGCGATGCGTTAGTTATGTACGGTGTACGGTATCTTAGAAAAGGTCGTTATATCCGCTGTTGTATCAGCCACGATGGTTAGCACTACTGATGTCACATCCCAATGCAACACTGTCACTTATGCAAAAATGCACTTTGTCAAGAGGAGCATTTAAAATTTTGATATCGTATAAAAATATGATACTTCGAAATTCAGACGATATGAACATCAACTTTTGGCTTCTTATTAACAAAAGAATGCCTCCATAATATATCAAAGATAGAATTATTGTAATAATGATCGTCGATTTTTTTAATTTTTCATATGACAGTGTTACACCGAGGATGCAATACATCGCAGTTTATTGTTTTTGTACACAATAATTGTGATGTCTGACTTACAACAATATCGTTATGAGCGAAAACAAATATTCATAACAAAATTGGCATATGTCCGTTATTATAAATAAAATGCTCATAAATTTATCACGTCAGATTGCAGTCCTATGATATATTTTTAAAGAACATGCAAAATTCAAAATGTACTTAATGCAATTAGGCCTTCACAGGCGCTTTTAAACGGTTAAATTGATTCTAACGCCGGTTTCAAGAAATAGACTCTTCTGCGTAGAACCAGGCAAGAAATTCAGAGGGACTCTTATAAATATCATTCATTGCAATCAAATCAATTTTTTCTAATCAAAATCAGACTACTCTGCGCGTGATTTATCATGACAAAACATTTTTTTTAAATTTCCTGTGATCATACATTAAAAACTATAATATTTCCTTATTGTGAACAAGCTTGTTATCGTTGGTTAATAGGTAATAAATATTTCATATAAAGAGGAATTATAGTATAAGAAAAAATATGACGAAAATACAAAAAATAAAAAATGAAGATTTATTAACAACTAAATATATTTTTTGCAATTTGAATAAAAAGGGTTTACTAAACCCCTACAGACGTCATCGTTTCTAGTTTTTACAGGAGGTTAGCATGTGTTCCGTTGTTAAGAAAATAAATCGTATATCTGTATCTGTTCTATCGAAACTTGATTATAAAAACGGAATATAAATAGAAATATAAACATCATGTTATGAAAATTTACATAACGCATTTAATCGAGGAGAGTTATTTACTCTTACAACATTAATTCAATACAACATTTCTCTAATGGTTCATTATTGTAAAAAAGAAGAATTATAGATAACAAATGCTAAAAATGTTAATATATACCATTTTCTGTTATTCTATTCCGCTGCATTTGTATACAGTTCAATTGCTTCAGAAACTCATGACAGTGATATTTAATAATTAATGAAGACATACGAAGTAATAAAAAATACCACGGTAGTAACATATTACACCCGTATATGTGGTGAATAGCGTCCTTACTGTTTCGTCGGTTTTGTTATATATATATATATATCCAACATCCGTGCATGATGAAGCGTGTTCGTTCAGAATACAATTGAATCACACATGCATGACTGCCGAAACAGCAATACCGTTATGGCGGCAGATTGACATTTAGGGTGGTAGCTAGTCAGGCGGGTCCGAAAATCCCTACCACCATCCAGACTTCACTACTCCTGTGGCCCGGGAATCGAACCCGGGACCTCCGCCTTACAGTGCAAGCAGCTAAACCAAACCACCACGGAAGCCATCAAACTAAAAACATTTGGTTCCTTTTCTTTAATTAAAGACATACATTAAATATTGACGTCTTTATAACAAGCAAAAATTAAATACTGATACTGGCTTACTATCGCCAGTATCTATCGACTAACTTCAATCTGGTATCGTGTATTGATTATATCAGGAGCCATTTCTTTTTGTTATTGCTTATTATTCTTCAAATACTTTCACTACTTCATGATCGGTTTTCTGTTAAAAGTATATATGTATTAAATAAATTTACTACTCCATTAATGGGTTAAACCTATTTCTTAAAATCACATCCTAAAATTTCTCGAGTTTGTTTGAAATAGAACATTATATTGAAGTCATAATTTAATTGTGATGATAAGATAAGCATTATCACGGTTGTGTATAAGAAGCGGTACTTGCATTAATCAATTTTTTGGATTCTGCTATAGTAAATACAGACTGCGTCAGTAGGGAAAGATAAAATTGCATACGTTATTATTATTAATAACCCAATTGTATTGATAAGTATTATGCAATCTTACATAGCCTTATAATCTTATTAATTTGTTTTAAAAGAATAATTCTCAAATCCCTTATTCATCAACTGTATAAAACGTTAATACAAACTTTTTATCCGCTTCAATTTTCCGTTACGTCCAACTAGGCTAGATTACTCTAAGCTGAGAAAGAAGCGCACGACTAGTTTTTACTGTGTCAAAGCAGGAACTGGCGAACTCTTAACGCTTTTGAACTATATAACTATCTTGTAAATTATTTGTTTTTTTTTTATATAAAACTGAAATAGTTTATTGGATTGCATTTATCAAATATTTTTTTTAAACATTATTTATGTCATAATGAATAGCACTTTCAAAGCAATAACTACGAATAACTTAACATTAACAACGGAACATGTTAGTGGGTTTTGAACTGCCAGTATTCATTGGGGAGCATTCTAATATATTGTTTGAAACAGTTGAAACCCAATAAAGCTTTGTTCTCATAAACACCCAAGCAACTCCCCTCGCCATTTTAATGCCGGGGTAATTAAGTCTGGATATCGCTACGTAAGATAACACCCGGCGCGTTTTAATCAAAGATTCTATCTGACCTCTCGTGTAACCTTTCAATGTAGAAAAGAAAATAAGTCATCTCCGCTCTCTAGCTTCCGCTTTCTGTTTTATAATTAATTGTTCCTCTTTCCTTGGATAAAATTTTTGTATCTAATTAGATGTAAATTGTGAGTGATAATATATAATTTGATTTTTAATTTTCGTATTTAGAGAGCTGCTTAGCTAATAAGTGCCAATAAGTCTCTGTGTCTCTACCGAATGAATTCGGAAAGCGTGCGCAGGAATTGTATGATATGTCATGATATAAGTATCGCTTTTTTATTATAGGACGTGTATAGACATACGGTGGCCATTCATCCGTTAAGATTAGGTGAATAACTTATTATAAAATAGGAGAATTTGTAACGAACATCAGAACGAAAAATTAATTAATTTCGTATAAGCGTTAGGAATTATATATAATCAAGAGAGTTTATGGATTTAAGATGTACACAATTTCCTTAAATTGTCTTTATTAGCAACAATCTTTAGAATTGGATCGATTTTTTAAATTCGTAATATAAGGTTTCATTTTACGTTTACAATTGTTATTTATATATAGGTACGTATAAAATTAGTACATCAAGATAATAAGCGGATTCTAAGGTTCATCATGACTACATTGAAAGCAAATGTACTTTTGTAACATCACAATTTGGGTAATGGTTTTAATTTATTATTTTTACACTCTGACCAGATTTGTATTAGGTAGCTAAATTATATTATGCCCCTGCTTAGTAATACTCGTAATATTAATAATAAAACAGGCCGGTAAGAGTGTCGATAAAGTTTGCACCATATCTATTTATTTGGAAATGAAAAAATGTCGAGTGGGAGTAGACAACGGAACTCATGCTACAAAAACTGATCTCGAGCGACATATGAGTGCAAAGGGTTAATGGGGATAGTATTTTTTTTAACATCGTTACAGTTTTGCAGTATACGCTACGAAGATTATTATCATATAGAAGGGACCACTTCTCAAGATACATTTGATAATTAATATTTCAAAAGATCATTTAGTGGCAATTATTCTAAAAGCAATTTACTACTACTAGGTTCATATCCCAAGTGTGTAATGTATCGCCTTGGACAGACTTTATCGAATTTACACGAAGTCTCAGCGCAGCATTTGCTTGCTCAGGAACTCAAGTATGCAGTATGTGTTCTTGATATTTTAATCAAGTTTCTACTGGTTAGACGGCTAAGTGCAGACGTTACGAGATTGAGTTTAGAGTGATAATCGAGTCTAATGTTACACTGATTGGAATATTGGAGCTGTATGAAGTGACATGTTACTTACGCTTTTTGTAACCAAGACAATATTTGTGTCAATCGGTAATTGTATTTTGGTTGTTTCCAAATTCCAGCAAAGAAATCAGCCTTTCATTTTGTCAATGATATTCGTCTTATTTTTTTTCTTTTGCCGACTATTACGTGTAAAACTTAGTTTTTTTTATATCGACAATTGGCTAACCCTTCTCTTTAATTTGACATGATGTTAAGTGAGAATGAGGCTGTAGATATTAAAATGTTTTCGCCAAGAATATGTATGACTGTTTGCTCCCATATGTTTAGTAATTGCCGAAATACAATATTGTTCTTGTGACGGCAGATTGACATTGAGCGTGGTAGCCAGGCTGGTTCGAGAAACACCGCTACTCATGTGGCCTCGAAATAGAATATGCAACCTCTGTATTATAAGCTATAAACCAGTACGTCACGGATGGAGGATACGTTCTTTTAATTTTCTATTAAAGTATCTAATATTTTAATATAAAAGTGTACCTCATCCAGCGGAGCGAGTAGAGTAACATTTTTTGCGACGTCGGTTGTATCTTGACATCACTAAGAGTCCGGGCGATAATAACTCAAGTGTCGTATACACATCGATGGCTCCCAGGAGGGTAGTTACGCGTACAGAGTCGGCTCCGGCTAAAGTAATTGTCAATTACTTTTTATCATCTCGTCTACGTTGACTTCGATAACAAAAACTTTTCGCTGATGCATGTAAAGAAATAGAAAATTTATTTTCCTTCTCCATTGAAATGAACGAGTATGGTAAAATAAATTATTTACATCTTTCTATATTGCGAGGTGTCGATTTAATCTTAATATTTCTATCTACTAAATGGAAAGAAAAATAGATGCTTAGTATGTCGTCATCTGAATTGCAACGGGAGAAATACTTATATTTTTATCATTGCCAACTTTTTGTACTGCTTGTCTTAACCTCAACTTACACCAACATGTGGTGTAAGTCGACGTTAAATATTTTCTTAATCATTCGAGATGTCGAAAGTTTTTTGAAAATAGTATGATATCTTGTAACGAATTTTTATCTTTATTCAAAATGTTTAATGTTTAATTTTTAATGTTTATGTATTCTTTATAATCACTCACAATCATTAATAGTTCTTCCTAATAATTACGTGATTTCATTTATGTAATTCAAAATCTCTTAGTTTTGCCGACACGTTAAAAATCAACTGTATAAATCAATATTTATCTTAAACATATAAATTATCTAATTTACTTACAATTTTCAATATAAACACAATTAAATTTTAACAAAAATAATCAGTTATTCATTGATTGTTAATTTATACAATTAATAACGTTATGAATATCATATTGCTGGAGTGAACAAATATTACTCATATTACCAATTCGTATTACCTATCTCCCTACAATATATTAGTCATCAATGTTCATCGATCACTTACGACAGATTCCGTACAATACAAAGGTTCCATCGTAACTGAAGGGAATTAACACGTCAATTATTCAATCTTCGTCGTCAAACGAAGCTGTTAATCGGGTCAGTGGTTACGAAGCAGTCAACTGTTAACAGGCTTAGTTGTTTAATGTATTCAACATGGCACTAACGACTAGAAATGTCCCAGTCCGTGCGAAATGTTTTCACATCACTTTTGCGCTTCCTAATATATTGACAGTGGAATTAAGGTTTTCAAATAACAAAACACTGATATCCGATGCTACGTGGAATTAAAAACAATGACGAGTTTACAAGTACAACGTAAAGAAATTTTCGATTGCCGTCGGGCTATTAAACCCGTAACTTCTGAGGATGCCACGTGTGGCGAAACGTGTCGAGATTGTAGTTTAGTCGTAATATTTGTGATTAAACAAAGCGGAAATTACAAAATTAATTTTGTTTTATTGACTCGTTCAGTTCCACAAGGTAAAGCTTTAATCAATAAAATATATAGAATTGTATAATTAATTTCACAAAATATGTTGAAAGCATCGTAGCGTCACTACAAATTTTAATCGACATATGTGTAAACACGTTAAACGCATTTAACCGGTTACCGTAAATTGGCTCGAATTGTCGGCATCAATGCTATTTCATAATTAATAGCAATATTCTGACTATTGTATTATACTTGCTTGCACAGTTTTTATAATATGAATTTCATACACATTGACTGGAGTGAAATTATGAAAAAATAAATTCTGTTCTAATGACGCTGAGTGGGTAGATAGGTCATAAAGGTACTATTCTCTGAGTACGCATATCATTTATAACGTCTGATACCGAACAATAGCTAGCTAGCTAGTGCCCATACATTCCTGATTTATAAGAGAAAAAGCTCGGCTATGCTCTTAACATTTTATAAATAAAAATAGAGTCTAACAAAGTGATGGATCACTCCATTATGGATAATATTTTTTGACATATTTTTTGTTAGTTTTGTTAAATCTTAGTTTAACATTTTGTTTGCTATTTAATTCTTTAGATATTTTATTTTTATAACATAATAAATCTCCATTTCACTAATGTTTATTTAGTCTCATTTATCATTTCTCATAATGCGGTTTTAATTGTATTATCTTTTAAATAATTTATGTTGAGTTATTTGATGCCGTATATGAACTAAATAAATCCTATTGCTTCCATGGCGCGATAGTTTACCGCTTGCCTTCCAATACGAAGTTCTTGGGTTCAATCTAGGGCCTTGTGAGTAGTGGAGTTTGAATGGTGGAGGGGTTCTTCGTGCTCGCCTGGTTAACAGTAGCAACCTTCAATGTCGTTGCATAGCGTTTCTGTGTTTAGGCAGTCATCTGTACTACTGTCAACTATTCCATGTGAGCGTATTTCACGATCTACCGCCTCATTGTCCCGTAAAATTTAGCTTAAATGTGCTTGTCGCAAGCCGCATTCTGGTTACAAGTTATTATTCTATACAATATATTTGACAGAAAATAGATAAATATATTGTTTTGGAACATACAATGCCCCCTGATGCGATGCGATTACTATATAGCGATTGAATCGCGCCGAGGAATCCACGCGAGCATTAGGTAATTATTAATACTGATGAATCAGCGCCTCACTGACGGCCCTCGGTTTGCGCTCAGTCGCATACCATTACTGTTTTTTGTTTTATTTTTGCGACGGGATGCGTCGAATCCTGCGCCTTTATACTTTAGCCTGCTCTTAAAATAACTATGGTTATACAAAATTTCCAATGTACTTTTACACGGGTTTTTAATAAAGTCCGAATGTGTAGGTAGGTTTTACCGCCTGTAGTTTTATATATTGCATATGGTGCAAACAAGAATATGTACCATTAAAAGTAATCCTTATCAAAATAAAATATTATAGAAGGATATATAAATTTGGATGATACGTTTTTACATGCATTTGGTAACTGAGAATAGATTGTTAGATTTAAGAAAACCTATATTTATGTGTTGTGAGTCGGTAGTTTTGTATTACATTCACAATATACAAGGTAATTAATTAAAATCTTTGCTATGCTTTTCAATGTTATACATATTTGAATGGATACCAAGGTTTTATGTTCGGGTGGGATGTGAGTCAGGTACAGGTGCCATTCGAGTTCGATTTCCGTTCCACCATTCCTACTGTAGGGTCATTTGTGGACTCCTTTTATTGTCACTTTTTTTTTGTATTGGGACAGAACGAAAAATTATGTTCTAAAAATTACTCGTTATAGTATGTATATACTCTCCATAATATACGTTCGTGTAGATTTAACTACCGTGGGATATATTAATACTTTTTAAGAATATCCCGAGAGAGAAAAGTATCAATAACTTTGAAAAACCGCGAGTAATACGTTTAAGAAATAAAACTAAGTCCTTACCGTGAAAGCAGATTGGTTCATTGCATTTGCAATTTTGTCGAATATACTCTGTGATTTTTGATTGATTTCATTATGTGGAGACTTAACTCGATTTTCCATTTTGTTTTTAACTTACCTATGGCTTTAATTAAAAAACAAGTTTAAAAGTCTCCAGTTTTAATTACATGTACTACCAACTTAAATATGTGATTTGAATTACAACATATTTACTTTAGTTTTTTCCAATTTGTAGAGAGTTAAAAAGTCTATTTTAAAAATGTCTTAATAATTTTATTATAATTATGTCTATTGCGATCTGCATCGAATGACCTATAAAAAAAGGCAAATAAGTTTACTTTATCGTAAATTGGCAATTTATGGACGCGTTATAAAGGGACCGACCAACTTATTGAAGATAAAAGAAATGGTTGGATGTATGTGTATATTGTGCTAGTGGTGCTAGTAAGTAATTGGAGTGGTCTATATGTGTTCAACAGCCGTACACGTGCCCAAAGCTGGCAGATTTTCCAAAACTTCAAAAATTTGCCAGGTAAACAATGAAAAAGAATGCGGATACCTACATTACGAATTTATATTTGCTTTTATCTACACGTAAATTATTGTTCTTCAGTTGCCCACTGATTCTAAAAAATATACACGAAAACGAGACCTTCGATTTGTTTAAAACCAGATATCTAGTTGCTCGTGCGCGATGATACTAGACCCAAATGATGATGAATTGCAAAAATAAAAAATAAATTAACCTTTTTTTGTAATAAATTAGGTACGTCTGGAGATCACTTTCAATTGTAATGATATGCTAGAATTACTAGTATTTACTGTGAGCCTAACAGGTGATTTTTTGAAAACTGCCTTTTCGCGACTCGACAGCGATATACTTAAAAGTTTAAGCAACAGTTGCAACCACTCCTTAAAAAGCTTAAGAAAGACAAAAAGGAGTGAGATATTGATCCGTTGCAGTGTCCGCGGTGGAAAGTATTATATGTATAAAAATAAAAGTCACAACTTGTTCGTTGTGGGCGCGTCGCGAGGAGGCAGCTCGCTTGTAAATCTCCAACGCACGACAAACTTCCGCGGCGAATGTAATTTGCGAGGGTAACTTTTTAATTTTTCGATTAAACCTAAAGTCGGAATGTTCAAAAGTCTGAAAATAGAATTTTATTAACGATGCAAACCTCGTTGTAACATTGTCAATTAAATTTGTCTTTCTCAGTTTATTGTTATAATAATTACCTTTGGTATTTTTATTTCAACACATGCATGATATGCGTATAGGTATTAGAACGAGTTTATTTACAAAAATGTATTATAATGTCTCCATGGCGCAGTGCTCTACCGCTTTTCTACTAACGTGGAGGTCCCGTGTTCGAATCCCGGGTCATAGGTGTAGTGGAATCTGGATGGTCTGGATGCTATCTACACGTTAAATGTCAATCTGCCGGTATAACCGCATTGCTGTGTTCCGATAGTCAGTCATATATGTGAGAGCTAGAAGTATTCTGGGAGAACACGCTTCACCATCTACGGCGTCATTGTCATTTAACATTAGATGAAATTGAGGTCAAGTGTTAGCTCATAACCTGTAAAAAATGTCAATGAGATAGAGTACACTCGGACTAAAGAGGTTACTTCAAACAATACGACAGTAAATCTGAAACAATCGCGTGTTTAACAAGACCGTTTAATATTTTTTTTTCTTTTATCATATTTTGAATTTCGAACACCAGAGCGTTTCACGGAAGCTGTACCGTTTATTACGATACCGATTGACGTGTTAATAAATCGGTAGCGTATCGTGTCAACATTCAGCCCTATTTCATCACTGACACGTTTGTCGAGGGTTTTCGGCTAGGGTTGTTGCTTGGGAAATGAAAAAAAACTTAGTTGTCTATAGCATTTTCTATTGAAGTAGTAACTGATCTCTACGGAGTCGAAATTTCTTTGAGAATATTTATTAAAATACATCCTAATTTATATGTATAATGCTATTAACTAATAATCCGGCGAAATAAATTTAAACGTCGATAATTTCATGTTAATGATGTACGGAGCCGTTACATACATAGTAGATAGATTTAAATATTAATTAAAGTATTATATATTAATCTCAACTAAACTTTCGAAACAGTTAAAAAATATAAAAAAATATATTAGATTGTTTTATGTGATCTAAAGTAAACAGTAAATTTTATGCAACCCTAGACTGAATTTAGATGGCCGAATAATTGACTTGATAATAATTGGTTACGCGAATCGATTTTAATTGATCGAGTTAGTTTGTAGGATGTTCCACTTATATTGATACAATTCAGATATTGACTCGTGAATATGAGAATTCGATTAGAAAAATTATATGTTAAGTGAGGTTTTCTAGAGAAAGTTATTCGATCAAGTAAGTGTCGTTTTATATCATAAATCGTATAAATAACGAAAATTTGAATAAATAATATGATTATGTGTAAGATATTCAAAGTCGTGATGTGAAATTCTGTTTTATATTTTAATAAATCCAGTAACACATGGAGGTCAAGCTCTTTTAAAATATAACGAATACAGTTTTTGTTCCAAATCATCTGTTTTTTTTTATGAAAATATGTATATTTCCATTATATGAAGTAACCGACAATCTATATCTACCATGTACATTATGATGGAAAAAAATTGTGCTTAGTAAATTATGAGATGTTGTTAATGGCTGCCTTAATTAAATGGACTATTAGAACGATTTCGTTTGATTTCCCCTGTCTATCGCAAGTGACATAAAAAAGTTGATGTAAACCCCGAATATATTTAAGTAAGAATTTCGTGCAGTTTTCGTCAACTTAGTTTTGTAATTAAAAGTTAGTATTATTTTTAAATTAATTTAGACTTTCTCGCGGACAAAGTTCAATTGCGTAAAGCTTAAAGAGAGAAAATAATTGGCTACTTACCGATTCAAAACCCTTATTTTTAATTTTTAAATAAAATTATGTACGAAATTGTTGTCGTTTGCGTGACGTAATAGTAGTATATGTCACACTTAGGACCTGAAGTTTGATTCACTGTACGTTGTAAACGTCCTGCATAAATTGATGACATAAGGTTTCGTAGTATTAATGAACTGTTTAATAGGTTGGTCAGTAACATTGACTAACCTATTATCGGCACTGCCGCCATATCTTTCTTTCAAAAAGATTGGGAAGAGATGCAAAATTATATTGACTTAGCTGCTCTCTTCTCTTCTTCGTCCGTGGATGGTGGTAGGGTTTTTCAGACCCGCTTGGTTAGCTGCTACTCGCAATGTCATTCTGCCAGAAGTATTCTGGGCGAACACACTTTACCAGTTGTGGCCTCATTGCAACTTAACATCAGGTGAATACGATGTCTAGTGTTAACCTATAACTGATTTACTTATTAATTTAGCTGAATTATGTTTGTATTTCATTCATGTACTACACGGTAAACCGTTTAACTTGTTTTCCTAATTGCAATTTCTAAGCATACTGACTATAATGAGGTATTAGAAAAGTTTTTGGTTACGCGGTAACACCGTTAAGAGGCTTTAATGAGATTATTATCGAAAGTTCAGTCATTGAACGATATCATCCGTTAACCGCATCAGAAGCCATCTGTGACTGGATTCTGAATGGTATTATGATAGTGTTATTTTAATGCGTTAAATTTCATTATTACGTACGACGAAAGTCGGATACGCTGATCAAGAGATAGGTTTATAAACACGTTTACATTTCGACAAGAAAGTTGGCAACTTTTTGGAATCAACGAAAAAAGCCATGTAAATATATTTTAAGTCCTTTATACCGAAGACGAACCCTACGTGACGTACCTTTATTGTTTATGTTTTACCTTGAGTAAGCCTCCGACATCATATCGCATCTTGCCTTTCGCCCTTTTGTTAAATCTAGCCAGTCGTATTGGTCGAGGTTTTAAGAAGGTATTGAGGATACTACGTCGTTTTTAAATTTGTGTACTGTTGCAGCAACGGTCCGGTGGAGGGCGCGTACGGTTCGCAGCACAGCCCCGTGTCGCGCTCGGACGCCTCCACCGAGGACGCGGAGCTGTCGGCCGCACTCGCTCACCAGCACCACCTCGCTATGCAGGTAACGAATTAGCCTCTGGCTGAATTAGCTTCTTGCTGGCTGGTGTTAGTGCGTATACATCTACAAATCTGACTACCGACTTGAGGGGCAGTATATTGAAAATTTCCCCTCTGATAATAAAAATGCTTGATTGTGGTATATCAATTTTGAAGGCACATGAAGGTGAAGACTGTTGATTGGTCTTTCCTACTCAAGGTCGTCTAGTACCATTGCAACCCCAAAAAGGAACAACCATAACACATTATTGTTGCGATAAAACATCTCTTGTCGAAGACGATTACCTCGGCGTAGTGCTATATAAATGTACCCACTAGGACTCCATTAATATGAGCAGGTACTCACTTATTATTAGATGAACACTCATGTAGTTGCACTTTATTTTTTTTTAAAAGAAAGACCGATTTACTCATGTATATCATTTGTATCAATAAGCTACATGAATAATAAATATGGGAAATATATTTATGTTTAAAAAGTAATAGGAAAAGGAAGAAAAGCAATACATCCAAATGGAAAAAGCTTTACCAACTGACATTTGGCGATATCTATATAAATCTGCTGGCACTGAAACATTGGCAGGTGTCAATATGAAAATCTATATTATTAATGCAAATCGGAAAAGCCATTAAGGTCGCTGTGTGTTTTGGACTGATTTTAAGACAAATATTGATAAACGTTCTGATTTAGTTTGCATAAGCATCGACTACAGGCTATATTGCGAGTTAGTGGTTAGCTACGTAAAATTTTATGTTTCTCTTAATTAACGACCATCAGATAAAGACTTTCAGTTGCCGTCAAACTTAATATTAAGTGAAGCATTTCGCGTTACTATTTCTTTATAAGACGTTGCTCAAGTAGTTTCTTAAAATTCTCTACAAAGTAAACAATTTAAATAAACAACGCTTTTTGAACCAAAACTAAATAATTAAAAAACAACTAAAATAAAAGCGATAATTTTGTGATGAATTGTGTCAAATTTTATAATACAGTCGTGATATTAGATATGTAAGTGTTATAAATAAGGTCTTTAGAAAGTTATAATTTTTGCAATTTGCTTATCATTTGAGACTTTGAAAAGTGCAATCCTATAATATGAGAAGTAAAATATGACTACATGGAACATTACTATTCTCAAATCTTAATCAGAGCGACTTATAGTATTTATATATTAATATAGTTTTAGGTGTATAAAGCGATTAAACATGCTCTGATTACTTATTAATGTTTTTATTTGTCTAGTTAAAGTTTTTTTTAAGTATAAATAAAGAAATGCCTTACTAATATTTGTTAAAACATATCGAGTCGCTATTTTGTCTTTTTCTCCCGACGAAATTTCAAACTTAGCATTAATGTATTCTTAGGATCATGATAAACGAAAACGGTTTAGAGCTATCATTGTGCTGAGCGTTATCTATTGTGTATATTTGTACTTGAATATAGAGTGGCATTAAATTATGTTCCAGTCCTTTGTGTTTTAGAATATTACTTACGCCAAGTTCACAGACACGAGGTTAAGGACTGCCAGAAAATGTCCTTAAGAATATCTATTTATATCATGTTAGCTCTTTGTATTTTATATATTACATTTGGTCTTTCAAATATTTTTATTAAATTCATTAATTTGATAACTCTTTTAATTTTGGAAACAATATTTCACGATAAATTAGTTAAACTCGATAACAATAACTTTAATAAATCGATTAGACTGGTTTAATGCCAAAAAAAGGTTTTTTTTTTTTCCAATAAACGCTGTTTTTCCGTAGCGTCTTATGAATCTAAAACTATTACAAGATTCCGGGTTTAATTTTTCAGATTGCTTGTGATTATTTATTAGTTTATTTATTTCACTAGTATAGACCTCGATTTGCACCGTGCTCGAATACTACGATTTCGCTATTACACGGTTTTTAAATCACTACAGAAATATTTATTTTTTGGGTCTCGTTGTGATAGACTTCTTTATTCTATATTTATTATGGACTAACACGGCCTCGATCGCACCTGATGTTGAGTGAGAATGAGGCCGTCGATAGTGAAGCGTGTTCGTCTAATACACTTCTGGCTCACTTGTAAAGGGTGTCTCGGAATGTTTTTCGTTTTTGAATTGACCACAACGCGTCAACTGTTGGTAGCAGGGGGAGGGGAGTGGTCTCAATCGCTTTGCCGGCTTGTTAAATTTAGTAGCCATGAATCGTTCCACGCGACCGCAGCGCCCATTTTGCGTGCGAGCGTTTGATAAAAACAATGATTCCTACACTGTTATTCGTCGTCTCTACAGGATACATTTTAATGTGCCAAGTGCTAATTTAATTAAGCATTGGATGTACAAGTTTCAAGAGACTGGGAATACAATGCCGGTCAAATAGCCTGGGCGCAAAAGGACATCAAGAACGAGCATAAACGTCGACCGCGTTCGCCAGTCTGTTATGGACGATTCACGACGGTCGTAGAGGATGCGCGCAGCTTCTCCTAATTCGAACAAATATACGGTTCATTGCATTACTTCGAAAGAGTTACATTTTCATCCCTATGAAATTGTCATTGTTCAAGAAATTAAGCCTGATAATCCTGATAAACGAGTCTAATTATGCAGGACAATGAAAAACCGTTTTAGGAGTTTCAATAACATCTGGTTCTCCGATGAATTGAATTTTCACATCAACGGTCACGTGAATAAACAAAATTGCAGATATTAGGCTCCCGAGAATCCGCTAGAACTGCATCAGAAGCCCTTGCACTCGCCAAAAGTTTGGGCTGCCATATCAAGTCAAGGAATTATCGGTTCTTATTTTTTTGAGGATAACCGAGGTCGAACTCAGACTGTTAATTCTAAGCGATATTGCTATATGTTCCAGACTTTTTTAGCTACAGAAATGCAAAACCAGGATGGCTACAACCGCAACACCTTTTCCCAGCAAGATGGAATTACTTCTTATGTTACAAATTACTCATTAACTGCTCTTCACTATTTATTCCCTGGAAGAGTGATAAGCCGCCGAGGAGACATCAACTGGCCACCAAGGAGCCCTGATTTAACGACTACTTATTTTTTTCCTATGGGGCTACCTAAAGAGTAAAGTTTACAATCCATTGCCATCCAACCTGAATGTTTTGAAGCAAAGAATCACTAAAGAAATCAACTTTTCTCCAAGAGCGATGCTCCAGCGAGTGATTGAAAATTTCAGCTCCAGGTTAAATAAGCGTGAAGAAGCGAATGGTGAGCATTTGCAAACGGTTGTTTTTCATCAATAAACTTCAAGAACTGCTCTTTAATTGAACAATAAATAAAACGAGTTTTAATTGATATTGTTGTTTTTTATTTAAGAACTAAAAAAAACTTTTTGAGACAACATTTATGATTACCGGAACCCAGAAATGCTATTACTGCGGCAGGTTAACATTGCGGATGGTAGCTGGTTAGGCGGGTTCGAAAAAGCCTACCACCATCTATACTCCGGCTGCCCGGAAATCTAATCCCCGACCTCTGCGTTACAAAGCAAGCGGGTAAACCACTGCGCCACAGAGGCAAATAATATATATCATCATAAATATTCGTAATATCGTAAATTATAGGTGCTGACTAGAACCTAATCCCATTATTATTGTGCACGCGTGATAGTTTACTTCTAAACTTAAAATCAATATTGGTTGTGATTGTTTCATGTTTGTTATTAGTAATTTTCATTCGTGTAATTTTAATAACTTGAAAATTCAGTATACGATCCCTAGTTTCAACTTCGCGGTCTTTATAAATTATTAGTTTTTAATATTAACAGATCTTTTAATTACTTTGTTTTTGAAGTCGACGGAGGTATCGTAATAACAGCAAGTCAAAGAAGGTCAAAGAAACTGTTTTTTTTATTCCTTTGATGATCTTTTATAACATAAAGAAGCTTTAATGAAATTCCTTTGAATATTTCTATTTTCTTATTTGCGTAGTTCTGCTGTAATAATATTTAAAAAGGTAATAAAATTAACTTTATGAAGACCTTTTCCTAACAATATTTTCTATTGTAGAAGATATGTGTAATGTCAAGTATGTATTATCTTACAAAAGCTTTAAAAGAATAAATTTGAAATTATATCTAGTCACTTAATTTAAATTAATTTGCATATGTACAATGTAAAAAGTAGTTTTCTTAACATACACTACATTTTATTTTAATCTGTTATAGTACCATGAATTCAGATGAAGATTTTGTGAAAGAAATCTGTAGAGACCAGTTTGCACTTGTAATAATGATAACCTTATTTCAGATTATTATTCCGTTTTCGTTAGTAATTGTTAGGAACAGAACTGGACTTAATACTGTTAGATGTGTTAGATTTTTTTTATAGTTTAATTTACATAGCAAAATACAATACTAGGGAATAAGATACATTTGTTTTTATTTTCCTAGCATTACAAGCATCTGGAAGCATTCATCGCTTGCATGTTTATGTAGGCTCTACATTATGGACGCTGTTTCTATGCGCGTGATGGTATGGATACCGTCTGATGCGCATCTCCGCAAATATGCCCAAAGCGCAGTAGCACCACGGCAGCCGTAACAAAATCGTGATATAATCTTAATATAATGATTAAAAGAGTGCTTCTGAGTTTCTTGCTTGGTTCTTCTTGCCGAGTCTTCATCAATGAAACGGTGTTAGAATCATTGACACATAAAGTATATTTTAAATTTGTAGGCTGGAGAGTACCCGGTGTCGGGCGTGGAAGCAGACTACGGGCAATACGTGTCTTCACCGGCAGCTCACTATAATCATATGGGGCACCTTACCATGGCTCCGTCGCAGAAGTACCCACACGTGAGCAAGATCATTTTTTTTTTTAATTAATTTGACATTCATGCGTTGCATAAGGGCGGAATAAATCCCAAAAGAGCGTACTTATCCAGTGTTACATGATGCGTAGATGGGAATATAAACTTTTATTAAGTGATTTAATTGATGTTTTATTGATTACTTGAAAAAGACTCTTGGCCCTTATCAAACCAGAGAACTCCAAAATAGTAAAGGGTGATATTAGGCCAAAGATATGAAACTATAATGTAATTGTTAGAAGATTTATAATTGATTACTAATACTTTTTTTTTCTATTCAGGTGATGGACTCTGTGTCAGTTAGCGGTGGCGTGTACGGCACGAGTTCGGGCGCCGCCCACTACGGCACGTACGCGCACTATGGCGCCGCCTACCCGGCACAACCGGCCTACCTCGTAGAGCCCGGCACTCAGGTGCCCGCTTACATGTCGCAGGTTATTTAACTAATATTTATGTAAATAGAATAATGAGAAAAAAATTGTTACGACTTTAGGAAATGGAAAGCGAGTATGTCTCGTATATCATGCCTTTGAATACACTGCCGGCCAAAAGTTTGAGACCACCTTGAAAAAATTACAATATTGAATAAAACTCCAAAAGTTAGTGCT
>DWQX01001032.1:0-32299 GCA_018245475.1 Pharmacophagus antenor
CAATGCTCTTATGAATGCAGATTGACATAAAGGTAATGGTTAGCGAAGAGGGTGCGATATCGAACCTGGTACTTTCCAGGACTTGTTTTATAAGGCGGTAAAACACTGCCCCATATATGTAGGTAGGTATGTAGGTAAAATTTATTCCGTGACACTATATAGGTCGTTCATTATATGAATCATTGTTCGCAGGGTTTCATTTGTATTGGAAATAATATTGCGAAGTAATGCGATATAAATATAAGACGTTAATATTAAATATTTTGGAATGGTGTCCCAACTTGTCTATTTAAGATATGACTAAAATTAACTTATCGTTTTAGTCTCGAACTTCAGGAGCCGTTTGGGATATTTCATTGTTAAACTCATTGTTGTTGGATTTCCTCTTGCTTCTACTTTCTCAATACTTAACGCCTTTTAATTAACCGTCTAGACTTTTGCAGTTAAACGCCGGATATAATTATAGCGTCCGTTTTGTATAATTATGACTTTCCTAAAATTCCCTTTCCACGTTAAAGAGAATACTGCTTTAGTCCTGTTCACGTGATCAACGTCGGCTTGTTGTTTCGTTTTCACACTGAACAATGGTAAAGATAAGCAGGAAAAAAACTTAAATCGGAGGTAAGATGTAGCGCGGAAATCATTTGGCGCAAAATCATTATTGCAGCTTTTGGTACTGTTATTATTGATTTTTGTTTATTAATTTTTCATTTGTCATATTCTCTGAAAGTATTATCGATTGTTGAATATCTAAAATGTATTGAACATTTGGTATATTTCTTTTTTCGGGGAATGGGCTTAACAGATACGATTTTTTTTTTTAAATAATCATTGGATATACTAAGTGATATCAAAATATTGTATTCTATAACCCCGTGCCTCCTGAGACCTTCGACACTGAAGAAAAACGAAACGTCGGATAATGAAAAGATGTAATTAACAAGATGAAATCTGTAAAATTCAGTTTAATTTGATATGTAATATTCGCGTAAAATTATAAGAAATCACTAAGTCGCATAATAAATTTATTTCTTCTGCGTCTGCAACTTCATCTGGTGGCTAATGGAAATGATACGTCGTCCCCGTGAAAAAATACGCAACGTATTTAGTACAATACCCGACTTTTTATTTGGCACATCGGGAATAAAGGCGAAAAATTCGCCTAGGTACGGTTTTGTAAAGCGTTATCTTTGTCTTTTGCCTTCGGCGCATTGTGCGACAGAGAGAACGCTCTACCAAACCGAATTTAGACGATTTGTGTCGAAAGTCAACTCTTTTGCCCGATGTACCAAATCAAATGCCGGACACGGGCCTTTACCATCCATAGGTCATCAGGTCACACCATTAAACACTATGTGTTTGAACCAATTCTGGAAAACAGTATTATTTAAAAAAAAAACATTTTCCCCTTTATATATAAATGTACATGAAAATGCTTAAATAAGTTTGCTAAAACTCGAAGGATGAATGTTTGCGTCTTACGCAATTCAGAACTTTCGTTTCTGTCCAGATTATTTCCTATTTCGTAACTACACCGGGTCTGATATCAGTGTTGCAACCTAAGTATATAGGCTCATATTGTTACGTTTTAATGCATTAAGGGATAAGTAAACTGTTAAAAGTAACTTATGTAATCTACAACGAGGTTAACTTAATAAATAATAAAACGATTAAAATATTAAATGTAATGTAATATTCTATTTACATCTCAATAATGTAAAGAATTTAATTTAGAAATAAAAATTGTAAATATCAAAATGACATTATAAACTTAAAATCAGACCTTGTATAGGAAAAAAAAAACACTGAATTTAAAAATACATTGAACGCGTAACTTAGAAATTTACCTTCTTATACAACTTTACTTACCTTCCGGCAGTTTTAATCAATTTTTTTTATTATACAATAAGTTATCCTTCAGTGAATAGTATACTATTCTTTGCGAAAATAAAAATATTCTTTGAACCAAAAGCCCATCGAAGATTTTGACTGCCTATGCAATGGTTTACCGCTTAGCATATAACAAGGAGTGCCAGGATATTATTTCAGGGCCACATGATTAGTGGAGTTAGGAAGGTGAGAGCGGGGTTTTTATCTACCACCCACAATGCTAACCTGCCATAACAGCAATGCTATGTTCCGGCAATCATACATTTGAGTGCCAGAATATTCTGAGCAAGCAAGCTTCACCGCCTATGGCTTCATTGTCAATTAACACAGTGTGAAATTGAGGTCGAGTGTTTGCTTATTTCTGATAAAAATTAATCAAATTAGCATCTTCCATTACTGTAGCGGTAATCGATTTCCATTTCATAAAATGAAAAGGTATCGGAGTGGAGGAGGATATTACTGGTGATTTTATTATCGGATGGCGTCACTAAAACCTATCATTTGTTAGTGGTTTAAGTGCCATGTTACCTTCTCTAAGGTGCCAGTACCGGACCTTTCAACGCTTTTATAAATGACATTGCTCCTTTGCGTACACTTACAAAACGTTTAATTATTGAACAGTCTGTTGAGAAAGTACCTTATAATGAAAGTGCTAACTGACACCATTTATTATACAGAGTGACGGAAGTGGTTGGCGGTTATATTAAGAATTATTCATTTTGATCATGCTCATGGGTTCCCAACTTCTCTTAGACTACAACCACTTTTACAAATAATATATCATATTAAATAAAAATTATTACATTCAATTTCTAATTAGGTAGGTACACTAGGCCCGCTCCCTTGACTGTCGTAACCCATTTACCTCTGGACCTGCTACCTCTTCAACGAAAAGCTATGTCATTACGAATCTATTCGTCATAAAGTGGTAGGCGATATAAAGAAAATTATCATTATCTAAATTATAATTAACTATTATCGTAACGGATATGGATATGTACCTAAAATTACTAAAAAGACCATTAACAGTTTTTACAACCAATGCAATAATATTTTGTCAAGAACCAATGTCAATGTATGTCGTTATAGAATATAGAGATTATTGAACATTATGTAAATTTCTATCTTATATAAGTTTCTATATTTTTATCAAGTAAACGGAGAACGTTGAAGATGGAAATAATTACGCTTCGTTGAAATCAACACCGACCTAACAAATTAAATATAAAAACGAGTCGTGGAATACATTATCATCTACCGTAACTTAAACAGAAGATTAACGTTATTAAGTTAATTTTAATTCTTCCGTTTGAGCGTTTTCTAATTCAGAACAAAACGAAAGTTTACTGGGACTAATGGTTCTATAAACCAATTGTACAGGAACCGCGGTGAGATGGCAGCCCCAATTAAAACGACATCTATTATCTCATCGATAGAACGCCACGGCTTGCTTCACGCTGCCCCGGCGTTGGAAAGGCAAATGCCTAATTGCATAATAGCTTGTGTAATAAGAACGGTGAAAGAACCTTCCCACCACTAGCGCCGATCCGGCCGCTCCACACGTCAGCTCGCCAGTCCTCACCTCGCGCGACTGCGGGACTGCCGTCCGACGCGCCTTTACAGCGACTTTGCAAACGGTATTTTGTGCCTGTGACCATAGGATTTTGTGCTTTGTGCAACCATAGGGAACTAAACACTTTCCTCACTTAGAAACATGTGTATGTACAAGATTGTCGAACGACATTAGCCCGCTTCGCTTCCACCGTTCGCGTTTTACGGTCCATTAAATTAGAAAGCACTATAAGCATTTTTGTTTATTTACGTACTTCCTTACGACTGGCAATCGAACACGTTCGTAAATAAATAATGATACGTATCCGCGAAGTTAATTTTGTTTCCCAACTATATTATTATTCATTTATCTATAACTTAAATTGATTATGAATATTACAATGTTAATATTATATTTGTTGTATTTTAACCAACGAATACAAGGTGAATTTTGTTCTGTTTAACTGACAACTCGACGCAGTTGCACTTTCACGCGGCTCTTTTTATAATTGTCGAACGGATACAACCTTAAATAGTTTATTAATATTGAACTCACGTATATTATAAACAGCCGATGTAATCTGATCTTGTTCGACTTCTGCCTTGAGTTTAAGTTTTTTAAAGGTTGTTCATATATTTGAAACGATAATATATTTTTTAATTAACATATTTATTTATGAGCGAGTACGTTATGTATAGCCTTCAGTTACAACCGCCAGTGGTCTGTTTAGAATCTGACTAGCGAATTTGAGACTGTAAGTTTGAATACGTAATTTTTATTGTCGTGACGCATCAACTATAAAGATTCATTTGTAAACGTTTGACGATTTCTAAGCTATTACTAACTAAATACAAAGTACCACAAAGGCATGGAACAAGTTAAGAGTGTCAGTGCTTCCGCCCGATTATAACTTTCACAGTAGAGTGAATAGGATGCACCTAATTTTATGCACTTCACCACCTAAAACCGCATCATCACTTAACATCAGGTTAGATCGTGGTTAAGTACAAAAATGTGAAATAAAAAAAAAATGAACAAAAAATTATAATCATCTATTGTCCCTTTAAATACTGTTGCAAAGAATACTGCCGTTTTATGACACAAGATCACAATAGTAAATAATTATCTGTTTCACCCATGCGGTTAGTTACTATATCAGGATGCCATGAAGCTGAAAGTACCGTAACTGATATTTTGCCGATTCACCTTAATTACTAGTACATCTATACAGATAGTTTAGCTTAAGACCTAGTCAACTCCAAATCCTCCATTTACGTCCGATACTTTATATCTGTTATATCTTGAAGTATTTATATCAATAACTGTCGAGTAGATTTATTCATATCATGATATAAACACATACATACTTTTATGTTTGAATTTCATACAAGAATTTTGTCTCGTGTTATATCAGTATCATGTTATACATATTTATCAAATACTAAGAAAATTTGTATAATGTTTTATAATAAATTATGTAATGATGTCTATATACAATAAATGTTTCTCGATAAGTAAGAACAACATAATTGACTAAACGATATATAAAGATTTGTGGTTTTAATGGGTTCCAGTTAATTATCTAATATGCGTTTTTGATGAATACGAAATAAATTCATATTGCTCAAGTGTAAAATGAATGTAAAAGAATTCAACTGGATTGAAAGGGATAGTGAAATAAAATTAAATTGAAAATATTTAGTTACTAAACGAAATATAAAATAATGTTTTTAACTTAAAACTTCATAAAAATTTAAATAAACATTTTGGATAGATTTAATATTAAATACTGTTTCCTTATTAAAGTTGCTTACTAAGTTAAAAATGATATCCTAGACCTTGAAGCGCGACGCTCTGATGAATGTAGCAGTAAAATGTCATAACAATCGATATTATATTTCTCGTTTCATATTTTATTATGCTTTCAATTAAATGTCAATTACGTCACGGCCAAGTACAGATTATTTTCGAAACATTTGCCTATTCTGTGGCGAAAAAAAAGTTAATCCGCCTAACGCTGCTTGTTCGATAATCGATGACGATACGCTTTTATGTAATAATTAAAGATAACTTTATAAAAAAAAAAGTGAAATAATCTTATACCGAGTTGTACGCAGACTTCAAATTGTCCTTCGCACAATTTTGTAGCTATTATAAATTCAATTCTATTTGCAAGGGTTTAAATTTAACGTTGACCGAACACAGAACTGCTCGGTGAACAAATATAGGAACTAGATCGTTATTTAAGCAGCGTTATTGTGAAACGCGTCAAACAACTTCGTTGCTAAATATTTGATTACTTAAATTACATTTGCCGGCAAATATGGCCTTTAAATTATTGACATAAACACTTATTGATTTTATACACGAAAACAATTAGCAGGATTAATAATTAATTGACCAATTAGTACACCTTATCGAGCACATGTTATTTCATTAAAAATACTACCTGATCTTATTTTAAAAACATGGATCCAAGTTGCTTCCTAATAACCCCTTAAATTCTGTGGACATGTCCTACAGACGCTCGGCATAGATTGGCTTTTTGATACCAATTATTAGATATTTATATTAATTCGGTTCACGGAAATAAATATCATTGTATTAATACGTGAAGTGTAGTTTTTGGATTACAGATTTTCAAAAAATTATCTCTTCACAAAAGAAACACATGATTTAATTTTTGTAATTCTCGTCAAAGTTCGACGTAATTATTGGGTTTTAGAGTTTCCCTCCAGAAACAATGAGGAATATCCGAAATGGTACTTCACAGTTCCATATAAATATATATAACATTACAGCAAAACAATACAATGTAAATATGTTGTGCTGTAACTAGTTATACTGCAATCCTGTTAAAGGTATTCTTTGTTATATTTAAGCGTATTAGCGCGATAAAGCCGTAATAGTTCACCGGTTACGTACAACCCTATAGGACTATAGTGACAAATACGAGCTTAGTGTAAAGCTTATCTGTAGGATTATGCCACCGTATTATCTCTTATATACAATCTGTTACACAATGAATGACATTTAAAATAAAACGCTGTTGAAATTTGTTGATTCATAGATGACCTTTTTTTGTGGGACGTACTCGCTCGTAAACTTATCCAAAAACAGTTAATAATGGATTACCATTATTAAAAAAACATCCCGCGATCCCCACTCGTGGAAATGTAGACGTGTTATTATGATAAATGCGCACTGACAAATATATTAACCAATTTCTGGTTTCCGTTTCGAAACGGAAATCGGAACACCGTTACGTGGATTCCGCCGTCCATCCGTCCATCGTTTGTGCGTCAATCGACTGCATCCATCTCGTGAACCGTAGTAGGTAGAAATGTTCACAGATTATGTATTTCTATTGCCATATAAAAAATAAATAATAAAAATAATATAATATCTACAAAAAATGTGTTGATTTTATTGGCGTTTCTTGAAAAATTAAAATTTTCCAATATCAAAATTCACACTCTGGCTTCGATTCTCTTATCGTAACAGTACAGTCCACTATTTGTGTTCGAGAAACGTACGATTCCAACTAAATGGGTACTCTAGCGCGTCACGTTGGGAATTTTCCAAATTAGTATATATTATCGCCTAACCTTAAAAAATAGTAGCATATATTTATACCGGCTACATAAAACGCTACCGGTTATTCAATTCTATAATATTACGACGGACACATGGATCGAGTTTCACGCTTTTAATCGAACTCGTTTTTCGCACGCCGAACGGTAACACGTTATCGAACAGTTTGACAAGTGAGCTCGTTAGTGAATAAGTGATTTTATTATATTCATTTTCATTCGGCCTTGAATTAACTACTAGCTGGAACAAAAGAAGTTTCGTAATTTGAAAAAAAAAAGACATTACGGACTTTATAATATAAGCAGCGTTGTTTTGTTTACAACTGCTATAGGTCAAGTTGGAATTAAGTGAAGTAAGGATAAGCAGTGTTATGTAATTAGGACGTGAGTAATGTCAGTTGCGATGTGGGACCTAGTGCCGGTGAGGTGCCGGTGGATTGAGACACTGAGGCACTGCGGGAAGACACTGCTGCGACGCCAGCGGCGGCTGCTTAGGCGCATTAAAAAGGTAAAGCACTCGCATATTAATGTACGAATGTATGCGGATGTAACTCACGCTATAATTGGTAGAATTATGACATTGACATGTTACGCATCATAGCTGTCTGCATAGTATATATATACACATATATATATATATATATACATTTCTATGAAAAACCCCCGTGTTTTTTTAAAGATTTAACAATAAAAGTTGTATAATGGATTTACAGTTTTACGAGTAAGAAATAGAACTACTAATTCTTTATGGACAAACACATGGCCTAGATTTCACCTGATGTTAAGTGACAATGAGGCTGTACATGAAGATGTAGATGGCTCTCACATGTATGCCTACCGGAAAACAGAAACACCGTATTGGCGGGAGACTGACATTGATAGTGGTAGCTAGTCAAGCGGGTGTGAAAAACCCTACAGCTATCCGGATTCCATTATTCCCGTGCCCCAATCCAACCCGGGAGTTTCGTGTTACAAAGTCAGCTAGTGTATCATTGCGCTACGGAGACAATCATAGTCCTATCTTGTATAGTATTTTGACTGCCTCCGAAAACTCCTTCACACAACAACTTCCGAGTCCTTAGAGTACAATGCCTGTGTTAAGAACGTTTAAATGTAGAATTAAGTTTTTTAAGGTTTATAATTGATTATTTGTAGGTTGTTATTGCAGCTGATTGTGAACCAAAAGCCCTTTTTAGACTAGAAGAAAAAGATGGGTATGGTGATGCAGACAGAGCCCTCATGGACGACTTAAAAATTACAAAAGATTCAGTAAGTTATTAGAATAAAGATTATGAAACCTGTGTGTGTGTGACTTGTCAGTTCTACAAATTATAATATTATTAATAAGAAAAATACAGACTTAAATTAGTTATTGTCTTTTATCCAAGGCGGGCTGTGTAGCACTTATTTGAAAGTGCGAAGGCTGCTGCAGCTGGCAATCGCCAAAGCGAAGGACGCCGGGAGGAGGGAACTCCTCGATTGTCTAAACGCGGACCCGTGGGGGCGCCCATACCACGCCGCGCGGAAGAAACTCTGCGCTCAGGCGCCCCGCTTACGGAGACCATGCAACCTCAGCTGCTGGAGAGCGTTGTGTCGACCCTTTATCCTAGCAGATCTGGGCCCAACCCTCCAGCTATGGCGGTCCCTCGACAGGGGAAGAGGTTGCCGAGGAGATCCCTCAGGTGACAGGGGGCGAGTTACAGGTCGCCGCTCTGAAGCTGCGAGCCAAGAAAACCGCCCCCGGACCTGACGGCATACTAGGTCGAGCCCTCTGCCTGGCGCTTCCCGCGCTAGATGATCGGGTCGTTTTCCAGCCTGTTGGAAAGAGGGCCGCCTGGTACTACTAAGAAAGGAGGGTCGGCAGGCAGATTCTCCGTCGGCGTTTAGGCCGTTACTACTTACGTAGGTGTTACTGGACGAGGTGGGCAAACTCTTTGAGCGCCTTTTGATAGCCCGCATCGTCCGGCACCTCACCACGGAGGGCCCCGATTTAGCGGACCGCCAATTCGGTTTCCGAGTAGGCAGATCGACGATTGATGCGATTTTACCCCGTCTTCTCCTACCCCACTAACCTGACCCTAGGGCGACGGAGGGGGATCCGTCCGCCCGACATGGGTCGAGGGTGAAATGTCGCGTTCCGAACACTTCGCCCTCCGGAGAGCAGATGGGCAAAATTAGCCCCCGCAGAACGGCGAGCTTTCGCGAGCAAAAAAATAAGGTTTTAGTGGCTATACCGGGAGCTTCACTCCCGGGGAGTTCCATATAACTGCCCTGAACCTCCCCTGGTCGGGCGGTATGCGTAACGATTTTCCTCACGTAAAAAAAAAGGTATTGTCCTTTACCTTACAAGTAAATTTTGTTTGTCACTCCCGACTACCGATGTACTAATATCGTCATTCAAGGCTATACAATGTTTAATATTTTATATAATGTGAAATTTCTTTTTTTTTTGTCAGGATGACGCAAAAGCTGCCATTTTCACAGGAGAAGAAGAAATGTTTGCATGCGATAGATGTCTTTCGCGAATTATGGAAATGCAAACAGAAGAATATTGGAATAAATGGGGGAAGCATCTTGATTTATAGATTACTATTGACATTAATCTTTTTGTTCTGTTTTTCTTTTTGTTCTGTACATTTATAACTATTTTATTTTCTAATATAGAGAAAATCACAAAGAAATAATTATTAACTTTACTAATAAATGATATACATTTTTTTTCACTCAGTATTAAGAAACTATTATATCATAGTAATCAGTGATCTTGTTACTTATTTTTAGTTATTCAAGGAGTTAAAAAGAGTTTACAGATAAATGTTGTAAAGATAATTAGATATTTAATAATAGTATACAGGTGTTTATTTAATTGTAATTTATTAATGTCCGCACAATAATAATAATATATTGTAATGTTTATATTGAAAGGTACTTTTTATAGTGTATTAGTTGAAATAAAAATGTGTTCATAGTACCAGATATTTTATTATAAGACTGAAACATTGTCTTCATTGTAATCATTTAATCATACATATGACTATAATACTCTTGATATATTTGTATGTACGTTTCTTTCTCCGTGGGCGACATTTTAGCGATAATATCATCGTCCACGCTCGTCAATGGAACTGCTTTACCATTTACCAGAACTGTGGGTGCATTATCGTCAGAATCTGAATCTTCACTCTCCATCTCAGCTGAAATGTGTAAATCATATTAACAAATAAACTACGGTAATATATATTACGAAGTATGTGTACTTGAGTTTGGGTTCCCGGATTTTTTTGTTCAGCAATGGGTTACCTACTTAACATTTAAATTTTTCATGATGTTAAGTAACAATAAGGTGATGTAGCGTACACGCTAAGAAGTCTCTGGCTCTTACATGTACGACTATCGAAACACAGCAACACTGATATGGCGGCAAAGCTGACATTGTGAATGTTAACCAGTCAGTTTCAAAATAACTCTTACCACCGTCTACACTCAACTAATCACGTAGTTCCGGTATCAAACCCGGTGGGTGTTACAAGGCAAGTGGTAAATCACTGGGCCACAGTCAATTAGTGTCACTAATTTAGTAACTTATGCCATCAAAGTACACGAACAAACGTCGAGTGTTAAAAGATAGAATTTTATAGTTTTATGTGTTAAGTAACAGTACAAATATTTTTCCATTGTTCCTAGACTGTTATTGAAATAATATATATAATTATTTATAATACATTTTATTTACACTACCTCAATATTTGGATCCCTATTATAATTGTTTTTTTTTATATCATTGTCTCACGATAAATGGAGTCATGATTTTTATAAAAGTTTCTTACCAACGGCAGCGAGCTCATCCTTCAGCTTATATGGATCTTTGGATTCGTTATCGCTAGAATCCGAACTGTCTGGTTCTATGCCCTTTAAAGCGTTGGACACATTGTTTCCTGCGATAAAAATTATTTGTGCACTTAAAATAAAAAATATACTACTTCGTTTTATATTTAGAGATCCGACTATAAAAACCTGTATTATCTCATGGTTACCAGATTACCGCTTATTATTTTAGTTAATAATTGATGTGATAAAAAGAAGCACGATGATCGTGCTGCTCAAAAACATGCCGATATTACTTTTTTTTTCATTCCCACCGGTCTTAGCTGCTGGCGCCCACTCATTCGCTGCATACATTTTGATAGACTCTAACACCGCCAGGTTCATTGCCTTGATCACCTCCTTTCGCGCCTTTCGCGTGTGGACGATAAAGGCCCTGACCTTATGGCACACGTTCTTCACGTTAGTGTTAAACGTCAGCCTATCGTCAAATGTGATTTTGCGAGTTAAACTCAAGGGTTTCGCTCCCATGTTCAGTATTGGGTTGTACTTCAGCTTTTTTTATTAGTAAGCACTATCAATGTAGTTTTGTGCGGTGCAAATCTATTGTCTTCCGTCCCTCCAATTATGAACTTCGGAGAGAGCTTCGTTTGCTTTTCTCTGAATTTTCCCGGTCTTGTGCCCGGAGATTCGACATCATGCATATAGTCATTCATGTTCAGTCTTCACAACGCTACAACCACTACCTCATTCAATCTCCTGGGGAAGTAGGATAGGGCGAGACACCGGTTGGAAAGCGCAAGACATAGTGCGGCATCGACGGTGATGACCGCCCGGCAGATGTCTGCGGTAAGACCGTCTGCACCAGGAGCCATCTTGTAGTTGAAGGTCGACATGAACCATCGGAATACCTCCTTCGTGAAAGGTATATTCATATTGTTCTTTCCGGCGACGTCCTCTGAAGAAAACCTCCGCTAAGATCCTGGCTGATTCTGCTGCGTTCAGCACACAATCTCCCAGGACGAGAGAGACATCCTCCCGCCTCACTTCCGTTCGACGTATCACATGAAAGATGTCGTCCCGCACCTGCTTCTCATAGAACCGCTTCCTGCTATCTGTCCAAGTACACCTTGCCTCGAGACAATAGTAGACATTGATGTAAAGAGTATCTCAGAATGTTTTTCGTTTTTGAGTTGACTACTACGCGTCAATCGCAGGTAGCTGTGCATTGTGGGAGACCGCGAGGTGGAGACTCCTGTAGATTTTAGGGATTTGCCCCATCCAGCAGAACATATATATAACATAGGTATACAATTCCAATGCCTGGTAGACAGTGCAGAAGTCGATCAACAAAAAGCTGAAATCAAAATATTTACTGATGGAAGATCGATGGATCAGTGGGCGCTGCTCTCTCTATTTGGAGAGGCAATGCAGAAAGCAGCAAAAAAAAATTAAACTTAGACCACTATTGTACTGTCTACCAGGCGGAGTTGTTAGCTATTACAGAGGCCACCGAACATGCCTACGATACGCAGACCTCACATGTCGCATCTTATCAGACTCTAGGTTTGCATTGGAGGCGCTAGCTGATGGCGTTTCCCTTTATCCCCTTGCTGTAAAACCAAAAAAACAACATCAGAAAGTTGACCAATCAGGGGCATTCCCCTAAATTCTTTTGGGTCAAAGTCCATACAGGGATGAAGGGGAATAAAAGAGCCGATTAGTTGGCGAAGGAGGCTGCACTAAAATGAAAGGAAAGGCCGGACTACGTTGGGTGTCCAGTTTCATTCGTTAAACGTCAGATCAGACTGGAATTGGTTGACGAATGGAACCGGCGCTATTAACAATGTAGTACGACCTCGACAACTAAAAGATTTTTCCCAGATACTTCGTTGGCCTTTGGTATAGTAAGAAAATTGGAGCTTGACCCCCTCCTGGTACAGGTCCTTACAGGGCACGGCGGATTCTCCGAATACTTACACTAGTTTAAATGTAAGGAGAACCCGTCGTGCATCTGTGATCCGGACACAAGCGAAAATATTGTACATATAATCACAGAACCAGCAAAAGCTCAATCACAGAACCAGCAGAACCTGCGCAAAAGAAAGGAATGAATTAGAAAATACAAGTAAAAATAGAAATTAACGAAACCAATTTAAGTAAGCTTATTGAACATGTAGAAACAAGAAATCCATTCCTTAAATACTGTAGAATAATATGTAAAAAAGTTAATTATAGAAATAAGTCAACCCGATAAATAGACATCACATGTAAATAGCCCGTGCATATAATGTATAAAATAATAAACATGTTAGATAAGTTAGAATTAGTATAATAATAGTATATATAAATAAGATATACATAGTATAAGATAGATACAAAATAGATATTAAAAATAGAATAAAATAAGACGAAAATAGAAATAGAAATAAGAATTATTGAATAATGATTGTATAAGAACATAAATTAAAAAGCAAACAAGAATCCTGACCACCCATGTCAGAGGAACACAGCAATCGTCAACGAAACTTCAACCTTGTCGAAAAATAAAAAAAAAATCGCAGGTAGCAGGGGGCGAGGAGTGGTCTCAATAAAATACTTGGCCGGCCTGTTAGGTTTAGTAGCCATGAATCGTTTCCCGGGACCGCAGCACGCGTTTTGAGTGCGAGCGTTTTATAAAAACAACGATTCCAATACTGATGTTCGTCGTCTTTACAGGATACATTTTAATTTAACAAGCTTAAAACATGTGCCAAGTGCCAATTTAATTAAGCATTGTGTGTGCAAGTTTGAAGAGACTGGGAATACAATGCCGGACAAATCGTCTCAGTGCAAAAGGACATCAAGAACGAGCATGAACGTCGACCACGTTTATCAATCTGTTATGGACGATACACGACAGTCGTTGAGATTGCGCGCAGCTTCCCTTAATTTGAACAAATCTACGGTTCATCGCATTATTTCGAAAAACTTACATTGTCACTCCTATAATATTGTTATTGTTCAAGAAATTAAGCCTGATGATTTTGATAAACGAGTCGAATTCTATAGGATAATGAAAAACCGTTTTAGGAGTTTCAACAACATTTGGTTCTCCGATTAATGGAATTTTCACATCCACGGTCACGTGAGTAAACAAAATTGCATATACTGGGCTTCCGAGAATCCGCTAGAACTGCCAAAAGTTATTGTTTTGGGCTTCCATATCAAGTCAAGAAATAATTTTTTTGAGGAGTCGAGGTCGAACTCAGACCGTTAATTCTGATCGATATTGCCATACGACAAGGACTTTTTTAGCTACAGAAATGCAAAACCAAAATGGCTACAACCGCAACACCTTTTTCCAGCAAGATGGAGCCACTTCTCATGGTACGTGACTCATTAGCTGCCCTTCACAATTTATTCCCTCGAAGAGTGATAAACCACCCAGGAGACATCAACTGGCTACCGCGGTGCCCTAATTTAACGCCTGCTGATTTTTCTTATGGGGCTACTTCAAAAGAAAAGTTTACAATCCATTGCCATCCAACCTGAATGTTTTGAAGCAAAGAATCACTGAAGAAATCAACTCTATTCCAAGAACGATGCTCCAGCGAGTGATTGAAAATTTTAGCTCCAAGTTAAATGACTGTGAAGAAGCGAATGGTTCGCATTTTATCATTAAAGTTGCGATAATCCGCCTAATCTTTTTATTTAGGGCTGCCTATTCTGTCGAAGCTCTTGCGCACGACGGTATCTCACGTCGTCTTTTCATGAGGGTCAGCGGTAAGCTTAGTTTCAGAAGCTTTATTCTGCGTCCCAAAATGTTTACTGCCTGCCTCGCGTAGTGTTTCCATGTCCAGCGCTCCGATGTCTCGTCTATGTCCGCAGTAGTTTCCAACAAATTGAATCGGTTTTGAAGTTCTAGTTGAAAGTTATTCGAAACACGCATGATTTGGGGACAAGTTGGACGCAAGGTTGGCCGCATAATACGAATCCTTTCCAGCTTGTAATTGATATTTAAGATGGCTCGTATTAGTCTGTGGTCGCTACTGGTACTGAACCTATTGACCACCGAGACATCCTTAAACATACGCTTTTTATCCGTCATGATGAAGTTAATCTCGTTCCTAGTCACTTTATCGGGGCTCTGCCAGGTCCATCATCGTTGCAGCCTCTTTTTCAAAACTAATTCATTCATCAAATAGAGGCTCTGCATGTTCGAGAAGTTGATCAGCATTTGTACCCTATGATTTCTAGACCTCAAACTATACCGTCCGATTACCGATTCATCTCCTCCTTCTTGTACTCCTACTTTGGCATTGAAGTCCCCAACAACAAGCATGAAGTGGGTCTTGGTGGTGCGATGAATGACCGTTGATATATCTTCGTACATGCATACACTTGAATGATCTTCAAAGCATATCTGTTCATCAGTCTGAGTATGAGGTATGCCACCCTCGTCGACACACTGGATATTTCCACAATGTTGTTGATGAGAGCTTTGTGGTTGAGAAATCGGACACCTCCTTAGGAGAACTGGTCTCTTTCCCGGTAGTAGAAGAGGTTTACTGTCCCTGTTTTCGGATTTCCGATAATCCCAGAATCTGCCATTTAATAGACTTCAATTCTACTTCCAACTCTCCTATATCCTGATCTCGCCTTAGTGTCCGGGTGTTAAATGTGCCAATGGTCAGCTTATGATGGTGGCCTTCCAACTGGAGATTCTTAGGACCTCCTTATCCACCGTCACCATGACCGCCACCTTGGCCAGGAATAGTGGTGCTGCCAAGTTCTGGGGGCCGTAATTTATTAGTGCTTTTCATTTGGGGAGTTTATGGCAATTAGTCGCCACGCCGGGCATGCGAGTTGGCGACTATAGGATTTTATGGATAGAAATTTAAGAACATAGGGTGGGTATTTAGGGGGAGGGGATGTCACTATTTGGATGGATGTTTGGGGAAAAATAGTAACAGCTGTGGTTTTCGGGGGCGCGTACCCGTATCCATCGGAAAGATGAACCCACTGAAGATAGCACCCCGTTGCGAGTTGCGAACCTCCCCACGACCAAACCGATTTGATACAAATATAGTTCGACCGTCTTATCTGACTGTAGCTTGACGGAATCCACCCCACATCCCATGATCCGATCCTCAGTCTGACAACAGCAATGTTCCCCGATGTGAGGTCGAGATGCCATGTGCTGTCGATGGTGTCGTCGAAGTACAATAGCAGCCTTAACATCTTCAATAGCGCTCCGGCGGAAACATTGTACAAATCTAGTCCCTGGGTATTGCGGCATCTCGCCTATAGCGCCGATGTACGTTTCCTAATCATCAATCGCATCGCCTGCACAACGTGGTGCTGGCGATGCCACCATCGAAAAACGCACCTGGCGAACGGGGTGCCCTTAGCAATATGCTACGGCTGCCCTCGCTATAGCGTCCTACGTTAACCGGACGGGGCAATTCTCGTCAAACCCGCCGTGGTCCCTACGATCTAACTTCGCCCTTCGACGGTTCCGATAGGAGAGAATCTTCCCCGCTTGCCAGTCCATGCACTCCGCCCTAAAGTACTGTCCACCGCAGTGAGTGTACCGAGACTCAGGATCGGAGCACTGTCGCTTGCTATGTACACACCACAAATCAAGTGTTAGCCTTTAACCGTTAACAAAAGTGAAATGTAACAGTGGAGACCCATCCTGCACCCGCACACCCTGGAGGTCTTTTTTATTGGTAAAGGGCTTACACATGGCCTCGTCTTCACCTGATGTTAAATGACAATGAGGCTGTATATGAAACGTGTTTGCCCAGAATACATCTGGCTCTCACATGTATGACTGCCGGATCACAGCAATGCTGTTATGGTGGCAGATTGACATTGAGGATAGTAGCTAGACAGGCGGCTCTGAATAAACCTTACCACCATCCAGACTCCACTACACCTGTGGCCCGGGAATCGAACACGGGACCTCCGCGTTACAAGGCAAGCGCGTAAACCACTGCACCACGGAGGTAGTCGAAAGCTCCACGTTTATCATGCCCGCGCTCGTAAAACGGTTACAGAGGACAGGTGATACGCTCTCTTTCTTGAACCTGATCTCCATCCAAAGTTTATTCTCAGGGACGCCATCCAAGAGATGTTGACTTTGGGTCCTGACCGCCTAAAGAAACTCGTTGTCCTTATTATTGGCTATGACGTCCCTTAGCATTATCATCGGATTCTTACTATTCACATTCGTCAGGTTCAAACCCTTTCCGGCTTTCTTCAGTCTAACCCGCACTCTGGATGACTCCACTTCCGTTCCACACTCGATGATCATTTTGCCATCCTTCACCTTGTCAATCTTTATTTCAAACAATCTTGTTCACATTCAGCGCCTCCCTAATTTTTTCTAACACCTTCTCTCTTCGGGGTCAGTACTCGACGAGATCGTCTATGCTTGCGTATGTGCCCCTCTTTTTTTCACTCCTTGGGGCCTCTATTTCCCTAGTATTTGCTTCAAAGAGTGTCCCATGCTGTTCTAACCTCCATATGAGCTCTACATTTCTCCCTGCTACTCCAATTTTTCAGGGGTCACAGGTTCGAAAGAAACCTCCCGCTGTCAATCCTCCTTACGACTCCCCTTATACCCCCCTCACTTGGCGGCCAACTTCTATGGAAAGTCCCTGAGTCCCTCTCCTTTCGAATTCTGCGTTTTTCACAAGCTGGTAGAACCTATCTATCCCGTTGGTCATCTCCTTACTTATTGAAATTTTAAGATTGGCCGAAAGTGTTTTATATTTTGTATAAAGTATAATAGAAATAAGTATCGTAATTTTTATAATTTAATGTTACCTGAAGTATTTTGTTTTTCATGGGCGAGAAGGACAGACATAATATCGTCATTCTTTTCTTTCCCGACGCCTTTGGCGTTACTGGCATTGCTAGCAGCTTTTTCAAGTGCCATGTCTGATGAGTGCACACTGTCGCTCTGTCATAAAAAATAATTATCAGTTATCTTATAATCGTGGATAATTTTGATTTCTATACAAAATCAGAAGTAGTACATTATTTTCTATAAGTAAATACTTTTTGTAATATTTTTTGTTTAATATCGTTGTGGTTCTAGTACGTATACGTCTACGCATGTCTATGAGAACATACATTGATGTACAGTTTATAGTTAATTATCTGTTATTTTAAACAGACATACAACCTGATCGTTGGTGACGATCGTGCTTTCCACCATCCAAACAGGCCGTTCCTTGCGCAGCGCGTTTGCGTCCGCAGCGGCGTCGGTCTCCCCGATGGTGACGTCCACACGGGTCTCTTCCACTGCCAGGCCTTGGTTGCGCGTCGCTTCGCCGGACCATTGTTCACCGCCCGGTTTAGGCTGCTGCTTCATTGTTAGTCTAACAACGGGACAAGTGTAACGTCTACATTATAAAATTTAATAAATAAATATTAAATATCGTAATTCCGATGATGTTCATTTATCACACACATATAAGTTCGAACTCATATACACATATTTTTTAGATATGTGATACGACATAAAAAAAAAGCTTCAGCAAGATTACAACAATTACTCCCTTTTATCCGATCTAAATTTCTTTCACGTCTCGATCACTAAATGATGCAGTAAATAAAATAAATATATATTAATAACTGTTATTTACCCTCTAATAGTATTAATATCGACTGGTTCCGGTTCCAATATTTCAGGAGCTAATTTAATTCCCTCAACTTCCCTTAGTAATATGTAAAGAGTTTCCAGTTGTTCATTAAATTTTGCCAAAAGTAACCTGGAATCCTTTTTAGGAAGAGCCGACTGATCCTCTTCGACAACTTGGTTACAGAATGTACATCGAAATTCTTGCGTCATCATATCATATAATTGATCAGCCTGAAATTAATAATTAAATGAACTAGATAACAGCAGCGAAAAAAAATGATTGTTATACAAGACGTTGTTTGAGATTGAGGTACGAGGACGACGGTGACGTTTACGAAATGGTAAGTGATATGCATGCCTATATATGATGCTACATAGGATTTTTTCACATTCCATAATCAAAATCTCTTTGGTACACAAAAATGTTAACAAAGTATTTTTGGCGGCGGAAATAGATCATGCGGTAATACCTACATAAACGGTTTTTCATCAAGTGATATATCATCAGTTAAATAGACATAAAGTATATAATAAATAAATAATAAATAAAATAAATAAATATCCGGAACATTTATCACACAGAGTATTCTGATCTCAAGATAGGTAGCGGAGCACCAGTAGTATGGGTTATCAGATACCTATACACATACATAGATATTTTTAAATAAATACTTAGTGTAATATACACAAATAACCACACAGAACAAACACAAATGTTTATCACATGAATGTTCGTCCTGTGCGGGAATCTATCCCGCGACCCCTGGTGTAAAAAGCAGAGTTTACTACCATTAGACCAACGGGCCGATCAAAAAATATATGCCTCATTTTTGGAAAGTAGTAGTTTCAAGGCAAAAATAACTAAAATGCACATTCAGTCACAATGAAGCCGTATATGGTAAAGCTTGCTTCCCACAGAATGATTTGCTTTCATAATTGACTGCAGGGACAAAGGATTGCAGTCGTGGTGACACATTGACATTAATGGTGGTAACGAACCAGGCGGCTTCCAAAAAATGGATTTAACTACCGCGTCATAGAAATAGTTAAAGGTCCTGGTGTTATTTCCTTATGACAATGAACATGCCCATATACTAAGAAAAATATATTATAAAGAATATACATTAACTTATTTATCATATTTAAAAGAAGCATTATCTTACTTCTAAATCTGTAAACGTTTTTCCACATGACGGGCATTTGAAGCTGGCACGACTAGTGGCGTCCCTCTCTTCAGTCTCCATTCGTTTACGCATTAAATCCAATTTATATTTCACGACGTTCACAAAGGTTTTATAATTTATGAAATAATAGTTTACCTTCTGTGCTTTGCCATCTAGACCTAAAATTAGGAAACAACAATATTAAGTATATGAAAGCGTAATTTGTTTAATTACTTTGCCTTTAAAACAATGTTACCAACTGTTTGGTGATAACAAAATATTCGATAAAAGTTACTGTACTATCTAATCTAGCACATTCATAAAAGCTTTCCGTAGTTGTATAGTATTTGTCATTAAATATGTATTTTGCTATATGGTTAAGTTATCATACTCTTTTGAAGTTATTATAATATTAAATTTAAATACCTGTTTCCATTTTCAACCTGACTTGAATAAATTTGTCATTTTTTAACGTGGCAATTCTTGCTCTCAACATCTTCCGTTCGAACTTTAAAAGTTCGCATATATCGTCTTCCTTCATACCTGATTAGAAAAGTGTGAAAAAATCAGATATCAAGTGATTCAACTTCTTACGGTCTAATCGCAGATAAAGTAAGTAAAATATAAACTCACATGGATTTCTAACTAGCATATCAACTATCAGAGCGTCTTCAATTGTGTAGAATCCCCGCACAACTAGCCTGGCCAGTTGTTTTAAGCTACTTGGCACTTCGGTAACCAGCCGTTCCTCCGTCATTGTAGCTAAAATAAGAACTTTCTTGATTTCACACATCACAAGTCAGAATATTACGCGCGAACTTTGTGGAGCGAAATATACCAAATCTTAAGACAGTTTTTAATTGCTTCTTTGTCTCAGCAGTTAATCCCTTACCCTGTCACGAGGAGGACCTTAGTTCGATTTTGGAGCATCCCAAAGAATTAAAAGATTTCGAACTTTTAAGTTTTTTTTAAACCCTAGCCTTAGTTATCAGCACATATTAGCCAATATAAAAATGAGGTACGTCACATTTCAACATGTCATCGGGAGAACCAGCACTATAGAGACAGATGGTGTTAAATCATTGAGGAGAGAATATGGTGGTACGCAGTCGGCGCTAACTGTGGAACAAGCTAATCCTCATATCAGCCAAGACACGTCCACTGCAGGACAAAGGCCTCCCCCAAGGATTGCCGCGACGAACGGCTTTGCGCTTTTCTCATTCTGTCTGTCTCAGCGACTTTGTTCAAGTCGTCAGTCCATCTTGTGGGAGGTCTGCCTACTCAGCGTTTGCCAGCACGCGGTCGCCATACAAGAACTTTTCGACCCCAACGGCCATCTGTTCTGCGACCACTGTGCCCCGCCCACTGCCACTTTAGTCTGGCTATTCTGAGAGCTATGTCGGTAACCTTGGTCTTCCAGCGAATCTCCTCATTTATTCGATAGCGTAAGTAAACTCCGAGCATAGGTCTCTACATTGCCCTTTGGGTGACTTTGAGCCTTTTTATGAGGCCCATTGTGAGCGACCACGTTTCAGTTCCGTATGTTATCACTGGCAACACACACTGGTCAAAGACTTTCGGCTTGAGACACTGCGGTATCTGAGACGAAAATATCTTATGCAGCTTCCCGAATGCTGCCCAGCCGAGTTGGATTCGACGGTTAACCTCTTTCTCGAAGTTGGACCTACCTAACTGGACTGTTTGTCCTAAGTATACATACCCATTCACAACTTCGAGTGTAGTGTCTCCTACCTTCACTAGAGTGGGTAGCACATGGACGTTTGACATAATCTTCATCTTGGCCATGTTCATTTTGAGACACACTTGGCGTAAGACTCTACTATGGTCATCGAGCATACCGCCGAGATCTTTGAGGGTTTCCGCCATGACTACAACATCGTCGGCGAATCGAAGGTGCAAAAGGTGTTCGCCGTTGATGTTAATGCCATGCTCCCTCCAGTCCAGAAGCGTGAACACGTCTTCCAAAGCAGCGGAAAACAGCTTATAAACATGGCTTAGAAGTGAGATGGGTCTGTGGTTCTTCAATAGAGTTTTATCACCCTTCTTGAAGAAGAGCACTACCACACAGGCCATGCCTGGGGCGTTTTGCCGTCGAGGATGACAAAATTAAACAGCTTCTGAAGAGCTTTCAGTATCGGTTTTCCACCGGCTTTAAGAAACTCTGCTGTTAATCCGTCATCTCACGGCGCCTTGTTGTTTTTGAGCTGCTTAACAGCCATACTAATTTCGTATAGGATAACGTCCGGGATGTCTTCGGTATAGTGTAGGGTTAGTTTGGTCTTTTGCCATATTGCAGTCAGGTTGTGTCAATGTGAATAACTGTCCGTAGAATATCTAGATTTCCCTTAAGAGCTCAGGTTTGGAAGATACGATTCTACCGTCCTCGGTCTTGAGTTTAGTCAACTGGCTTTGCCCAATTGACAGATCCCTCGCGAACACCTTGGAACCATTGTTGCGCTTGATAGCCTCAGTGACGGTGTTGAAATTGTGCTCGCGAAGGTCGCGACTCAGAGACTTAGAGATCTGTCTATTTAGCTGCCTGTATTGGACCACGTCATCCGAAGACCGCAGAATCATTTCTCGTCTTTTTTCCATTAGCCTGAGTGTCGGGTCTAAGATTTTGTTGGGTTTGCAGGTTTGGTGGGCTTTAAAAGTGTTTTTCCCAACCGTCTGGACAGTCTCCACAATCCTGCTGGAGCTGGAACAACCTAATAAATAAACTAGGGAAACTACGGATTCGCTGGATAGGATGCCAAATCCGTGAACAGCTAAAACCACTGAAATTCTACAAATGCTGGCACTATGGTCACCTGGCTAACTCCTGCAGTAGCGAAATTGACAGGTCTTCATGCTGCATTAAGTGCAGAAGCGAGGGGCACACAATAGCTAAATGTACGGTCGAAGCTATTTGTGTTCTATGCAGCAGATGTCCTGAGGACAAGACGGCCTATCCAGCGATAAAAAATTAAGAATGATGAAGATCATACAGTAGGTAAGTGAAGTTAGGTAGTGCACTTAGCGAATACATTGAATAATAGGTGCAATAAACAATGTTGGTGCGGGCGCAATAAAGAGAGTCGGTGCAATAAAATGTGTTATCATAAAATGTAATGGCGCAGCACTGCAATATAACACTTACGGTCATAAATAATTATGCACAATGCGCGTGGCACAGACTTATGTGCTGTGTGCACCATCTTTATGGTACCGCCCCAGGATAATCTCACTAAAGATTCTTTGGGAATACATCCCAAAGTAATCGCACCCTAAAAATTGAACGTAAAGGCAATGAAAGGGGGCAGTAATAACACGGATAAACGAGGGCAAGCACTGATTGAAACATTACATGGAGTATGATTCTATTAAATGACGAGATATCACCGACGTATTGCAATGGTAATGCAAGTTCATTTATTGACCAGATATTTATCTATACTTATAATAAAACTGTAGAGAGGTCAATTCTGTACATTAAATATATATTCAAAATGAATATCGGAATTTTAAACAGTTTTAAACAGTAATTTTTGTCTGACTGTCTGTATATGCACGCATAGGTCAAAAACTACTTAAGGGATTTGAACCAAACTTGGTACGATTGTATTCCATACTCCTGGGTAGGCTATAGGGTATATGTATAACATAATGCTAATACACATAGGCGTCGAGCAGTGACGATAAATTGGATAACAATGCGCTTTCTAATTCCTATCCTCGCATACGTTAATCATATACAAAAAGTATGTATTACAAAGACGATGAAAAGTTCGTAGTAGCATATATCTATCTTTTATAAATTAGCCACAATAACACCTGTAATCGTTAGGCATTTCTACAAAGTATATTAAATATATAAAAAATGTATTATTATACATAGATATATTTTCCAACTTCACTTCGATTTGAAACTCCCATATTCAAAAGGTACACTTTAATATCCATTTAATAAATTTAATAAAAATATATACAAAAATCGGTCTACAGGCACACAAGATATAGGTGAATTAAAACTTCCCAATTTCGCCGCGTCAATTTAACGGTTAATTTTTGTTTAAGGCAGGAAACGGTCTATCGAGGTACCTATAATAAGGCGGAGCGTTCATGCGCTTACGCCCAAGCCAGTGGACGAGTAAAGCGATCCCGAATATCCTGGTCACCCTCCCCCTAAGGCCGGAGGGCAAAGTGATTTTCAATATCCAGCGCCTGTGCAGACTCACCGGCTTTTCCGTGGAAGGCCCGCACAAGCGCTCAATAGTTGGTTAGTATTATCGTTGCCAGTATTACGGGCACTCTACCCGCAATTGCTTCGCCCGACCCCGGTGCGTAAAGTGCCCAGGGGATCACGGCACTAAGGTGTGCACTCGCAGCCCTGACACACCCATCCCCCCCTCCCCCCGCTAAATTGGCATGGGCAAAACCCTTGCTGACGAAGCATCCCCCCCTCTCTCCTCCTCCCCAATCCCTTTCCGAGCCCGCTCCCTCATCGGAGCACAGCCCAGCCCAAGAGATCGCTGCTCTGTCCAGCTATCCCTCGGGCATTAATATCCAGAATATCAGCATCCTTGTTCGTATACTTCGGGGGGCTATGAGAGCGCATGAGCGCTTGGTGGCTTTTTCGGAGTATTCAGGTCGAACTCAGAGTCCGAGTCACTAGGGGGACTGTAAGTTAGTCTCATGCTCCCATTAGTGTTAGACCGGGTACAACCCAGATCCTTGACCGTCGCGATGTTTAACGCTGACGGCTTAGCTTCTCAGAAGGAGAAAATAAGTGCGTTGTTGCGGCAACACGACATCGATGTCATGTTTGTTCAAGAGACCTTTCTCAAGCCATCCTGGAGGGATCCTGTCAAAGCCAACTTGCATCTAATCGGAACGATAGGTTAACTAATAGTATGGGTGGAACCCTTGATTACTTCAAGACGTTATGGCATTTCATACCTATAGATTTTCCGCAGCTAGACAATTTAGAAGTCTCGGCGTGCAAGGTCGGCCTCCCACAGAGGCGATTTTCCCCTCCGACCTGAGACCTCTTCTAGAGCTCGGGCTTTCAGTGATGCTAGCGGGCGATTTCAACTGCTGGTACACTTTATGGGACCCCAACAGCAGCAATGCCAATGAGAACGTCCTCTTTAAACTTGCGGAGAAGCTTGTCTTCTCTGTACTAGCGCCCACTTCATCGACGCGTGTGTGCTTCGACCGCAATCAGTAGTCATCCGTCTTTAACATAGCTCTTCTTAAGGACGTCACTATACCCGTCCACTCTATCGAGTCGCTTTGTGCGCTCACATCCGACAATCACCCGGTCATCATCAAGCTGGGCCAGTGTGGCGGTGAGGCCCTATGACCAAAGTTTCCGTCAACTGGCGTCGCCTGGAGGTAAATCTTCAGGCCACACAGTCTCAACATTTGGACGAGATCCCCGACTCGATCGAATAGCCGGACGGGGCCGTACGGGCGGTCGAATCGATCACTCGTCACATCTCGGATGTCGACGAATATAAGCCGCAGGTAGTGCCCGAGTTAGAACCACAATACGGTGTACTCCCCGGCGACATCCGCCGACACATCCGAGCCAAAAGGGCCGCCATGTGATGTTACGATAGATACCGTTCCGAAGACAACCGTATCGAAGTGCGCCGCCTACAGACGGCGGTCAAAGAGCGCATTAGTGAACATCGCTCGGACAGGTGGGACTTACGGCTCGAAAGTCTCGAGCTCGCCCAGGACGCCTACTGGTGCTGACCAGATGCCTCAAGACCAAGAGACCAAGGCCCGGACGAGGTTCAGTCCGAACAGGATTGGCCTGTGTTCCGACGAAGATACATCTTTGGCTAGTCGCTAGCCCTCCACTCTATCGAGCAGAGTGATCGAGCAAGCAGTAACATCGACGCAGCTAGAGAAACGTTTACCGTCCCGCTACGTGTCAAACGTTGGCTCAGACCCCCGGTTCAGCAGGTGCATCTCCAGTTCGTCGAGCGCGGTCGCAACATCAATCCCCTTTGGTATGCAGATTGGCTACCCCACCAGGTGTTATGAGCGTTGATGTCCCCACCCAGCCCCTCTTTCATCATCATCATTGTCAGCCTGTGTGAGTTCACTGCTGGACATAGACCTTCCCCAATGTCTTCCACCATATGCGGTCCTCTACTTCCCTCATCCAGCCGCTTCCTGCCGTCCTGACTAAATCGTCAGTCCATCTGGTGGCAGGGCGCCCTACACTCTTTCGTCCTATGCGCGGCCTCCACTCCAAAACTTTCCTCTCCTATCTGTCATCGGTGACTAAGCAGATGTCGCCGGCCCACTGCTACTTGCCGACTTCAAGAGCTATATCGATCACTTTTGATCTCCGTCGAATTTCTTCTATTCGGATCCTATCTCTTGGAGAAATATCGAGCATAGCTCTTTCCATCGCACGCCGAGTGACCTTAAGTCGGTGGACTTTGACCGCTGGGCTAGGTCAAACTCCACCGACTTCGATCGAGCCGTTTTGGTCCAGGTATAGTTTGATTGACTTATCCGACTCCAGGTAGACGAATACCTTCCACGACCCGGTCCTCAGTCTGGCAACACCAATGTTCGACATAAGGTAGGAGAATTGGGTGATAACGATTGTGTCGTTCAACAGTACAATGGCGGCTTTGTTGACTGCACCTGCACCCCGGCCGACCCATTGTACCAACCTTGTCCCTCGGTATTGCCACATCTTGCTAACAGCGCCAATATAGGGCTTTTGAAAAATAGCGAACGCCCACCCTCTCTTCGGCGTTTCGCTTATCAGCTTGGCCGTGGCGAGCTCGGACCTCTGAAGGTTCGCTTGTACAACGCAGTACTGGCGTTGTCCCTTTCGGAGAACGCGGCTGGCGCACGAGGTGTCCTTAGCAATATGCCACGACTGCCCGCGCTTTGGCGTCCCACCTACTCCGAACGGGGCACTCCTTTTCAAACACCCCGTGGTTCCATCGGTCCAACTTCGCTTTACGACAGTTCCGACAGGGGGAATCTTTTCCACATGCCACTCTGTGCACTCAGCTCTGAGGTGCTGGCCACCGCAGTGACTGCACTGGTCCTTAGACTCGGTGCACAGCTTCTTACTGTGGCCATACCCCAGGCATCGCGTGCATTTCACCAGGGGTGACTGGTCCTGCACCCGCACACACGGGGATCCACTTGCATCATACCTGCGCACGTGAATCAGCCCCAGAGTATTGGCAACTCGCTCATAACCACGTGGGTCATCTACGAGTTCCGCGCTTTCCTCCTGAACTTGATGGCCATCCGCAGATTCTTCCCAGGGACGCCACTCAGTAGGTGTTGGTTCTGGGTCCTGAACACTTTCAGGATGTCCTCGTCCTTATTGTAGGACATGACGTCCCTGAGGATGATCATCAGATCCCGCCTGCTTACCTCCTCCAAGTTTAGGCCCTTACACACTTTTTTCAACCTATCCCTTACCTTCGCCAGTTTCGATTCCGTGCCGCTACCTAAAATCACCTTTCCGTCTTTAATTTTCCTAACTCTACCTATTCTAAGCCCTATCTATTTCGCGTTCAATACTTCCCTAATTTTGCCTAATACTTGGTCCTCGGTGTCGGTTCCGGACGAAACCACCACTGAGTGTGTTGTTTCACCGCTGAGTGACTTTTAGTCGGCCCAGAAGCCAGGCTAGCTTACGTGTCCCGCGGCCTCAGTTTTTTTTTGTTGAACCACCTAAATAAACCGAACGTCAATACAGTCGACTATGTGCCGATTCCAAATACACGCTTACCAAAGCGTCGTCCGCGTAATATGTTTGTTAGTCACGAAGCAAGGGTCGGGTCAGACAGAGAAAACATTAAAACTAGCAACTCGATGCACAACACCACATGCACCTACAATACCAGTCACTAATACATCTCACGCGTCGCCCGTTTCGCTAGCCGACGACCGAGACGGAAATAAAACTCGTACACCGCGTACACTAGATACACCCGAATACCCGGCCGCTTTTCTATTCCGCGTATTGCGTGGCAGGCGAACGATAGTCGCGGTAAAGGCCTGCGCCATGACTTCGACTATCACATAATTCGCCACTTGACAGGCTAAGCTAGCTTCTTTGACCAGTGTAATGTAGTGGGAGAGCTCACGGATCACAGGATTCGTGAGCCAGATTCGATGAAGCTGTAATAGTCGTCAAAAAGACTAACAGAGCAAACTTCGCCGAAACCAGCAACAGCACCGTCCAAACTTATGTGACTCCAAATAAAACCAGGGACCATTGTTTGACAAAGCAAGTTGTGTCCAAAACACCGCATGCCTGCATTTCGCGGAAGCTTTCGCTATGCTCTCACGAAATATTGGGATAATATATTACCTACAATAACTGCAGAACGTTTCACTTAGTGTTAAAATTTAAAAAGTATCCTTTATGATGCCAAGGAGGAAGCGATAAACTTTCAATAAATTTATTTGTTGTTATTAGTTTGTTTTTATCGATGTACGTTTTTTTATTTTATCTCTTGTTGCATGTCTTAAGGGCTTCTTTCAATATATTTAGTTTTACATATAAGGGTGTGTACTGAAATCTCACTAATTAGCTGAGTACACTATAAGAGTTCTAATTTATTTCTACTTATTTTTTTTTTTTAGTTATTTCTAATGTATTAAATATTGTAAAGTTGGAATTGAATGTACTTTTCTTTCTTTTCTTCTTTCAAACTAAACGTTTTTGTGTTAGTGTTTAAAATACTCTCTTTATAATAACTTACAGATGGAGATTATGTGCTACATAAAACAATGGTAAAATAAAACAATAAATAAAAATAGCAAAATACTCTTATTTTAGTAAATAATAAGGGCAGTATAATTTAGTTGTAAACTAAAGTAACAATATTTGTTAACCAAATTCAGTCTTGCTTAACAAATGAATTAATACATTACCATGTTAGTATTTGCTACACTAGCAATTTGCAGAAATAAAGTGACAACAAAACATTTTTAGTTGTTCTTTCATTGATAAATACATTACAATATTTACTATAATAATAATAATGTTACATAATCATTACAAAATAAATATTTAACAAATATCTTGTTACTTGAACCTTAAAAAGTTATTATTTTTACAGCAACTTAATGGCTATTGATGTTTTATTACTTGCCTTTCATAACATATAATTTTCAGTCAAATGTACTGATAGTTAGTAAAAGAATACAAATATGCATGTTTCTCTTAGGAAATAAAACAGTAAAATTACAATTAAATCATTAAAATATATAAATTCATTTGAAAATCTATTCCAAAAATCACCATATCATTCTGAATGAGTTCTTTCCAGTATAACTTGAATGTTATCAAGTGTCTGGTATATTATTCTAAAATTAGGGCGGTCACTTGGATGGTTGTTCCAACATCTTTTCATTAAGTCATACACACAGCGAGGAGTATTATCAGGACAGGCAAGAACATTTCCATCTTTTAAAAATCTCACTACTTCTTCATGTGTCATTCCAAAATAAGGTTGTAAAGCAAAGGAAAATATTTCCCAAAGACATACTCCATATGCCCAAACATCAGACTCTAAAGTATACTTATTATATAAAATACTCTCTAGTGGCATCCATCTTACAGGTATTGCATCATGCTCATCACCTTTATAATAATCTTGTAAGTAAATCTTATGCGAGAGACCAAAATCTGCAATTTTCACTACCATATCATCATTTATGAGGCAATTTCTCGTGGCCAAATCTCTATGTACAAATTTTCGATCAGAAAGATATACCATTCCTGATGCTATTTGTCTAGCAATATGTAGTAGATCTAAATGGTTAAGAGGTGCTACAAGTAGTCGTAAATCTTCTCTATTTTCTACAGCTGGTGTAAAAGTGGTAGCAGTACTACATGCCCTTAGATATTCATTTAAATCTCCTTTCCCCATATACTCAAACAGTAAGCACATTGGACGTCCAATTGCACACACACCAAGTAACTTAACAATATTTGGATGATCAAAATCAGCTAACAAACATGCCTCTCTTTCAAAATCTATCTGTAAATCATGTGATGCTTCATCTTTTAACATCTTCACAGCAACAAGAGTAAATTCTTCCTCAGGAACTAAACCGGGGGCTTTGGCCTGAAAGACCCTGCCAAAAGCACCCTGACCCAAGTCTTTGATGTATATTATATTATTCCTAGGAAATTCTAATTTCTCTAATTTTGGATTGAGCTGTGCACCAGTAGTGTGGTAGGCAAGATTATTAGGCAGTTTGTCTAAATCAATATCCATGTTTTGCATGTTTCTACGGCTAGACATGCTAAACTTTGAATAGTGACTTTTCAAAAAATAGTGGCACAAAAGAGTTACTGAAGCTATTCCTAGAATACAAGCTAGACCACCAATAGATAAAAGTAACACAAAGGTGGGTGTAAAATAGTTCTCCATAACAATATTTGGTCCATTTATATTGTCAAAATCTTTACTTGAATTGGCACACATGGGTATATCACAATGTTGCCACCTTATGTTTGGGTCCATAGTGTAGCACCAAGGTTTCCGCTCTTCTCCGCCAGCATTTCTACAGAAATTTGTTGAATTCTGAACTTCAGGAAATACAAGAGGAGGTCTAGTATGTTGATGAGGGTATTGCGACTCCCAAGCTTGACAAGCTAATCCAGTTTCTGTAATATTCATAGTGCCTTGGTAATAGCGACCATTTCCATTTACACAAGATGTTGTGACTTGACTATAATCTATATCTGTTATTCCAGCATTATTGCATGTCACTTCAGTGCCTTTTCCTTCTAGTTTTGGAAGTTTGTCACATTCAGGTAACCGAAAATGTCCCCTTGATTCAAAAAATACTCCCCTTCGTTTTTGTTCTTCAATAACAATCCAATTATTGTAGCAAAACTGCATTTTAACAGCCATACAGTCCTCATAACAAAGAGGTAGTCCATAAAATCCTATTCCGTCTTTGTCGATACACTTAGGAAATGCATAGGCACATAATAATTTTTCGGCCCTGCTTCTACATGGTTCCTTAAGAGTGGAGATCATTTCTTTCCAAAGATTAGCAGTGATTTTCTCATTTTCGAGACCGCCTGAACGATTATACCAAACGTACCCGGTAGTATAATTCTTACAAATTTGCCCATTGTATGGACCACAGTAAAGATGTACCGATTTTACAACAACGAGCACAAAAAATATTTTTTGATATAGGGTCATTGTTATAAGGTTAATAGTACGTTTAAACATCTTTTACTAAATCTTTGCATTTTAAGTTTAAACCTTGTGCAAAGAGGTTAAAAATACCATATAGGCTACACAATGGCGGGCGCATTATTTATTATTGATTTTAGTCAAATTCTCATGGACAGAGAAATAAGCAACAGAGAAAGTCAACGTCACAGATTAGTATGTGGTAAAAGAGAAAGACTTGTAAGTTTTTTTAACGGTAGCTATATTCCTAAACTTTTTGCCAATGCGCAAATTGCCTTGTTCTGTAATATTTCATTATTTATAAATCACTGTGTTGATTATATAAATACTAAAAATTATACAGTATGAAAGAAATAAGCAATATACATTCGTGCGTTGTGGCTAGTACTTATGCCGTATAAAAGACATGTGCGAAGTATTAACAAATATTTAGTAGTTTTTGTTATTTGGTTAATGAATGTTAAAGCCTATTTATTAATGTAATAAATTTTCTGGAAACAAAATCCTGCAATATACGAAAATATGAACCATTAAATACGTTAAATATTTTTTTATTAATTTATTTTTGTTATTTATGAATATTAATAATTTAGCTTTTTAAAGAACACACCACATCCATAAATTATTACAGAAGTTTATATGGCAATGTTTTGATTTGTAATGTTGGTGAAATAACTAAAAGAGAACAGAGTGAGTATCGAAATATTTAGATTAAAGAATCACCTGTGAATGGCGGCGATTGAGAAAGTTAAAGTCGTTGTCCTCGGCGATTCCGGTAAGATACAATCCTTACATTTGAGTCTTGTATTAACAACAATTTTCTTTTTTGTGTTATGCGCACCTACAACAAACAACACATTAACGTAACCTTTTGTCAAATTGTCTGTGGCTATGACATATCAAGCAAGGCAACGTTCAAAATTAATGTTACTTTTGGCGGTACAGTTCAAAAAATGTTTCCGTAGTTTATTAACTTTTTTATATTACTTTATTTAGAAATATGCACTTACCATGTCATTTCTAGAAATAAACACTAAATTCAAATTTCAGTATTTTTAATCTATATTAATCCTCCACGGACGATAGGCAAATCTTGATCGCCCAAATGTTTCACGCGGCAGAACAGGTGGCGAGTTAGGAACATAACATTTGTAAACAATAGTAATTATCTTATATTTGTTGTAGTTTCAAAGATGTGAAGATAAATAAACGAGAGGAATGTTAAGTTTTTACAGGATTATTTATGTCTTATTATGTATATGTAAAGTCATATTATTGTATTATGTACATCACTAAACACAAAAGTCATCCGCATAGGGTTAATAAAATTCCGTCAAATTAATCTATATATGTCTGGCTAATTTTAGAAAAGAATTTTAGTAAAGATAGAGATATATAATCTTTATATATATATATAT